>CAJQZJ010032188.1:23350228-23448699 GCA_907164525.1 Lophiomys imhausi | reverse complement strand
CAATGGTATTGACCCTTGCATATGGACGTAATATTAAGATTATATTGAGCTACATAGGCATTGATCTTGGTATATTGATACATAATTAAGAGTATATTTAACCACAATTGAATAGATCTTTGTATATTGATACAAATTTAAAGGTAACGCTTCCTAATGGTATCATACCTAGAGATACTTAAAAATAAAATGTGAAGCTCTGACCTCTTGATACCAACAGTCTAAAACGGTCTAGGATAGTTAAAACAAACTCCTAGTCATGCAAACATGTCACTTTGTTAGCTACTATGACAGTCTATCACAGATATTCTCTAAACTACCCAGTAATCAAGTTGCTAAGAGACAAGCAACATTTGCTTATCTAAATACAAGAGATGGATAGGGCATCTTCAAACACCCCAAGAGATCTGCAGAATATGGCATTCAAAGATGTTATCTTAAATCAAGATTTTTTTTTTGATATCGAGACATATCAGCGCCTGACAGCACCCTCTATTCTACTCCAAGTAGAAGATAAGCATTGAAGAACCTCCACTGTAAGGTGGTTGAATTAGTGGCAAGCCTTTCTCTTGGCATGAAAAAACCCCTTGCACCAACTGCAGACAGACTGTTGTCCAAAAAGGACAAAACTTGGTAGCAGGGAAGTCGACAGCCTAACTCTGCCAAGACAGGGTAGGTAAGTCCTTCATAATCCCTGCTCTACAACAAATGTCTGTCAGAGAAACAGGACCCAAAGGCTGAAGACTGATGCTGGAATGTATGGAGAGAAAATGGGAACTGTCCAGGCAGTCATTGGTATGTTCTTTCTTAGTTTTGGAAGCTGCAGGCCCTGCACTTCCTATATAAGCAAATATATTTATCCCTCTCAGGTCTCTGAGGTGGTTGAAGAATAGACAGCTAGAGTCTCATAGTTAAATTTTGAATTGTTTAGGAATCAAGAGGGTGTTATAGACCTAAGAAGATACTCTTAAAAGTGTGATGCAAGATAGTATGAATGTTGAGTCACATATAGACCTTTAAACTCATGGAGTTGGTTAGATAGTAGAATGTTAAAGTCAGGGGCCAAATATGTATAAACTGGACATTGGGAAGGTATACTGGGCCATTTAACTCTCATAAATGTGGCATATTTATATCTATTGTTTTGTATAATACTTACTGTTATAAGAGAAGGAACCATCTGTTGGACTGAAAGGGGAAACTTCTGGGGGGAAGAGGGTGGAAGGGCGATATAGGAAGGGGGAATAGGGAGGGGTTTGTTACTGAGATGTAACTTGAAGAAAAAAAAATAAAGTATTTAAAAAAAAAAAAGAAAAAAAAAGAAAAAGGAAGGTTTCCAAAATACACCAGATGCTTGATATGACATCTATAGCTGCTGGAGACACCACAGGCAAAACCTCTGGTGATTATTGCAGGATATCCTCTTAAGCATGCTCAAGTCACAGGAGCCTGTGATGTAAGATTTTATAAACTATAAATGATTACTCTTATGAATACCCTGTTTTCAAAAAAATTTTAAGACAAATAGGTAAAAATCATCTTAACCCTAATTAGTTAATAAAATAATTATCTGGTATAATATTTTATTATGGGATATGAGAAGACATCTCCATGCCTTCTAAAGAAACATGAGGATAGGATTTGTTAGAATCCATGTAAAATGCTAAATGGGTTTGAAGAATATTCTCTTATTTTGGCCTCAAGGACAGCATTTCTCTAAAGTAAGATGACTAGGGAGACTAGAAGTATATATTTGTGCTGTGTTTAGATAACATACTTGAGTCAAAAGAACGAGGATGAAAGCAATGGAAACAGATTTGAAATAACTTCTAGAATATCATCAGTCTCATCCTGGGCCTCAACATTGCTTGTACTCACCTCCACATGTGCAGCCACATATACACCACATCCGCATACAAATATTCATGCATACCACACTCATACAAACACATGTACAGATTTAAAAAAAACTTATTTTGGGAATATAAGCTAATTGAAATTTATTCAGAATTTCATCAAAATTAATATTAAGAATGAGCAGAGGCAAATGGTATCATTAAAGAAAAAGTTAATAAAAAAGTTAGAATATGAAGTATGAAAACATTTCACCTCACAAAACACACACACTATATGAGTGGCCCATATCTCTTAAAATCCAAAGGTAAGGTGACTGTGATTGAAGAGGATGAAGAGGAACTAAGAAATCCCACAATTTCCTGTGATCTTTGGTAAAAAGTCAAAGGAACATATTGAACTTTTGCCACTATTTCAGTTTGAGCTTGGAAAGGGCTAAGATTGGTTCTTTCTTGAGACAAACATTTCTTTTATCTCCTGTGCCGTCTTGTATTTGGGTTTGTTACTGAAGATACCTTTCATCATGCCAATCTCTTTGATCTTGGTAAGTGCACTTCCCAGGCATTGTCTCTTCACAGAAGAACTCTGTCCAGAAAGTCAGTGAAAATGAAAGTCTAAAAAAAATAAAATAAAATTCACTGAAGCTGCACATCTTTGCAAATATTGGCTAATTTTTGTCTTTACTATAACAATAATTACAACATGGATAATAAAATAAAACAATAGGTTTCACTTTTGATTTCCATCCCATTGATTAATCTATGATGTTAAACACTGTTCATGGAGTTGTTGTTATCCAATAAACACATCTAAACATTATGAGACAATTAAATCTTTTGATGTTCTTATAAATATTTTGCTCTACCATTTGATAATTTTTCTCTGATAAAGAAAATCATAAACTGATCAAATAATCATCACCTAATCAATGCATTATTATATCTGTATTAATAAAACATGTCACACAATGTCTTCCCACCCTGGATATTGAATTATTCAACACATTTATTTTCACAAAAACTTGTTTACAACTGTGTTGCATTGATTCTTGTTTTCTATATTCATTGGTACCCTGAGTAAATTATAATTTTTGATCATATACTGCTGTTAAAATTCAATAGAGTTTCATTGTTCATCTCTCAGAATCTCAAGTACAAAGTTCTACCTCAGGAAAGGATCAATATCTGGGCTGAGGACTTGTATGTGGATACCTGGGAGTGTTCTATTTCTACGTTTAATTAAATTTATTTGCACTTGCCTGAAAATATATAAAATTTTACATGTTGATAATATATTTGACATGTTTTAATATATTATTTAGTGTTAGGTAAGATTAAATATATAATTCAGCTCAAATTAAACTGTCAGAAGTCTTTCTTGTAATTTTTAAATGTGTACAGAATATTATTGCTACCTACAACTACTCTGATGCAATGCCTTATTCTTTACAGACTTTACACTATATACATATTTGATATTAAACAATATCCTCCAATGCTGCAGGATGGAAAGAAAAAAAAACTTTTTTTTGGAACTACTGAGTAGTAATGGGATCAATTTCTAGTTGTTTCATTGTATCTGAATTTGTGTAGCTCCAACACACCATTCCTTATCTTGGAATTCATGAATAGGGAATCCATTCCACAGGTGTTCAAGTCCAGGTATGTACATACATGATTTTCTGCTGCCTTTAATGATACCTACACTATTCAGTTCTCTTTTCTGAGGTTTCTGCCTTAAGGGCAATCACTTGTATCTCTCCTCAGTCTAGGTTTAATAGCCCATTGCTCATTTGCTTTTGAAACACAGGAGAGCAACCAGGAGCTGTGCTGACTGCAAACGAAGCCTGTATTGGGGTTTCCTTGTGAAATTTGGAACTGGCACCTCACTTGAACTCCCTAGCTCCTAAAATAACCAGCCACTGAACTACTGATTCTGACCTCTGTCCTGAGGAGAGTGCCAAACCTGAACAACTTATGGTCCCAGACTACAGACCCAATGGAACTCAATAACTGCTGAATGACTCAGCAACCAAACTACTGAGCCAAAACATGACAATGTTGGCTCTAGTGACACACAGATTCAGCTCTGGCTGAACCTGCCTTTCTGAGGAGACCCTCCAGTTGTCTTGTGCATACAGTCTTTATCACAGGGAACTCTTCATCATCCAGAGGAAGGCATCAGGTCTCCAAAATCAGCCACCCTCTGAAACAGGGATCTTCCACGTACACTAAGGTCAGTGGGCACAAGGAGCAGACAGACAATACCAGGATCAAAAATATGGCTAAAAGCCAGTGTAAGAACACTGTCAAAAGAAAAAATTCCAAGGTAAAGTGGCATCTCCAGAACCTAGTTATAATGATAAAGGAAATCCTTACACAACTGAAACACAAGAAAATGACCTAAATCCTATGCTTATAAACATAATAGTGGTCTTAAGGGATGAAAACAGATTCCTCAAAGAACAATAAGAAAATGCTGCAAAACAAGTGATGGAAATGAATAATACCCTTAGAGAAATGCAAGATATAATTAAAAAGAGTGGGAAAAGAATAAAATATTTTAAGATCTAAAAGGGGAAGTTGAATCAATAAAGAATGCACAAACTAAGGCATCCATGGAACTGGAAAACCTTGGAAAAAGAAAAGGAACTACACACTTAAACATCACCAACAGAATACAAGAGATGAAAGAAAGAGTCTCAGGCACAGAAGATAAAATTGAAGAAATCAATACATCTGTAAAATAATATGTAAAATCCAAAAAATTCCTGACACAATATCTTCAGGAAATCAAGGACACTATGAAAAGACAAAACCTCAGAATAATAGGAATAGAAGAATGAGAAGACTCTAAGTTTCAAGGGCCAAAAACATCTTCAACAAAATCATAGAAGAAAGTTTCCCAAACCTAAAGAAAGAGATACATATGACCATACAAGAAGCCTACAGAACTCCAAATAGATTAGAACAAAAAGGAAAATCCTCCTGCCACAGAACAAAGAAATAATATTAAAAGCTGCAAAAGAAAAGAGTCAAGTAACATATGATTGTAGACTTAGTATCACACCTGACTTCTCATCAGAGACCCTAAAGCCAGAAGGGCCTGGACAGATATCTTCTATACCCTAAATGAGCACAGATACCAGCTGAGACTACTATACCCAGCAAAACTGTCAATCAACGTAGATGGAGAAGACAAGATGTTCCATGACAAAACTAAATTCAAACACCATCTATTCACAAATCCAGTCCTACAGAAGAAAATAGAAGAAAAACTCCAACCCAAGGAGGTCAACTACACCCAAGAAAACTGAAAGCATTACCCCACTACATAGAAACCAAAAGAAGAGAAGTTCACTCACACACTACTATTACAAACTTCAAGATGGCAGGAATTACCAATCACTGGTCATTAATATCCCTCAACATCAATGGATTCAATTCCCCAATAAAAAGAAACAGACTAGCAGAATGAACATGAAAACAGAATCCGGCATTATGCTGCTTACAAGGAACATACCTCCACAAAAATGATAGACATCATCTAAGAGTAATGGGCTGGAAAAAGATATTCCATGTAAATGGACCCGAGAGCAAACTGGAGTGGGCATTCTAGTATCCAACAAAATAGACTTCCAACCAACATTAATCAAAAGAGATGAGGAAAGACAATTCATACTTATCAAAGTAAAATTCCATTAGGATGGCATCTCAATACTGAACATCTATGCCCCAAATGCAAGGGAACCCACATTTGTAAAAGAAACACTACTAAAACACAAATCCCACACCAAACCCGACACATTAATAGTGGGATACTTAAACACACTGCTCTCACTCACTAGACAGATCAATGATGCAAAAAGCAAACACAGAAATAATGAAAGTAAGAGAGGCCATAAATCAAATGGACCTAACTGATATCTGCAGAACATTTCACCCAAACACAAAGAACATTATTTCTTCTCAGCACCTCATGGAACCTTCTCTAAAACTGACCATATAGTTGGTCACAAAACTAGCCTCAACAAATACAAAAAATTGAAATCACCCCTTGTAATTTATCAGACCATCAGGGAATAAAGATAGACATCAACAATAACAGAAACAACAGAAAGCCTGTAGACTCACAGAAACTAAACTACTCCCTACTCAATGACCTCTGGGTCAGGGAAGAAATAAAAAAACAATTAAAGTCTTCTTAGAATTCAATGAAAATGAGGACACAACATACCCAAATTTGTGGACACAATGGAAGCAGTGCTAAGAGGAAAGTTTATAGTACTAAGCACCTTCAAAAAGAAATTCAAGAGTTCATATACTAGTGACCTAAAAGCATTCCTGAAAGATCTAGAACAAAAAGAAGCAAACACACCCAAGAGGAGTAGTCAAAAGGAAATAATCAAACTCAGAGCAGAAACCAATATATTAGAAACAAAAAAAAAAAAAAAAAACAATGAAACCAAGAGCTGGTTATTTGGGAAAATCAAAACAGACAAACCCTTAGCCAAACTAAATAAAAGGCAGAGGTAAAATATCCAAATCTACAAAATCAGAAATGAAAAGTGGGAAAATAACTGTGAACAATGAGGAAATCTAAAGAATCATTAGGTGTTACTTCAGAAACTTGTATTCCACAAAATTGGAAAACCTAAGAGAAATGGACAATTGTCTTGATAGATTCCATGTACCAAGGCTGAATCAAGATCAGGTAAACAAATTAAACAGTTCTATAAGCCTTAAGAAAATAGAAACAGCCATCAAAAGTCTTCCAACCCAAAGAAAAAAAGCCCAGAATCAGATGATTTCAGCACAGAATTCTACCGGACCTTCAAAGAAGAGGAATTACCAATACTCTTCAAACTCTTCCACAAAATAGAAACAGAAGGAACACTGACAGACTCATTCTATGAGGCCACAGTCACCCTGATACCTAAACCACACAAAGACCCAATGGAGAAAGAAAATTTCAGACCAATTTCTCTTATGAACATGGACACAAAAATACTCAATAAAATACTTGCAAAATGAATCCAAAAACACATAAAAAGTATCATACACCATGATCAAGTAGACTTCATCCCAGGGATGCAGAGGTGGCTCAACATACAAAAATCCATCAATGTAATACACCGCATAAACAAGCTGGAAAAAAAAAAACACACATAATCATCCATTGGATGCTGACAAAGCATTTGACAAAATCCAACACTCCGTCATGTTAAAAGTCTTGGAGAGGTCAGGCATATATAAGGACCATATCTAACTATAATAAAGGCGATATACAGCAAGCTAGTGGCCAACATAAAATTAAATGGAGCCAAACTGTAAGCTTTTCCACTAAAATCAGGGATATGGCAAGACTGGTCACTCTTTCCATATCTGTTCAACATATTACTTGAAGTTCTAGCTAGAACAATAAGACAGCTAAAGCAGATCAACAGAATACAAATTGGAAAGGAAGAACTCAAAGTATCCTTGTTTGAAGATGATATGATAGTGTACATTACTGACCCCAAAAATTCCATCAGAGAACTCCTACTGCTGAAAAATTCCTGCATCAAGGTGGATGGATACAAAAGTAATTCAAAAAATCAGTAGCCCATCTTTACACAAAATATAAATGAACTGAGAAAAAATTACAAAAACAAAACCCTTCACAATAGCCTCAAATAATATAAAATACCTGGGGTTATCTCTAACCAAGCAAGTGAAAGACATGTATGACAAGAGCTTCAGTTCCCTACAGAAAGAAATTGATGAAGATATCAGAAGATGGAAAGTCTCCCATGCTCATGATTGTAGGATAAACATAATAAAAATGGCCATCCTACCAAAAGCAATATACATATTCAAAGCAATTCCAATCAAAATACCAACACATGTCTTTATAGACCTTGAAAAAACACTTCTCAATTTCATATGGAAAGCCAAAAAAACCAGAATAGCTAAAACAATCCTGTACAATGAAAGAACATGGAGAGGTCACCATCCCTGATTTCAATTTTTAGTACAGGGCAATAGTACTAAAAGCAACATAGTACTGACATAGAAATGGACTGGTGGATAAATGGAATTAAATCAAAGACCCAGAAATAAATCCACATACCTATGGTCACTTAATTTTTTGAAAAAGACTCCAAAACCATATAATGGAAAAAGAAAGCATCTTCAACAAATGGTGCTGGTCTAAGTGTATGTCGACATGTAGAAGAATGCAAATAGACCCATATCTATCACCCTGCAGAAATTTAAGTCCAAGTGGATGAAAGATCTCAACATAAAACTGAACACACTTAATCTAGTAGAAGAGAAAGTAGGGACAACTTCCTGAAGAGAACACCAATAGCTTAGGCTCTAAGACCAATAATCAATAAATGGGACCTTATGAAACTGAAAAGATTCTGTAGGGCAAAGGACACTATTACTAGAACCAAATGGCAGCCAACATATTGGGAAAATATCTTCACCAACCCCACATCCAACAGAAGGCTAATATCCAAAATTTACAAAGAATTCAAGAAATTAACCCCCAAGAACCCAAATAATCCAATCAAAACATGTAGAATAGAGCTAAACCAAGAATTAACAAACAAAAGAGGAATCTGTAATGGGTGAGACACACTTGAAGAAATGCTCAACATCCTTGGTATCAGGGAAATGCAACTCAAAATAACTCTGAGATTCCATGTCAAACCCATCAGAATGGCTAAAATCAAAAACTCAAATGACACTAATGATGACAAGGATGTGGGGAAAGAGTAACACTCCTCAATTGGTGGTAGGTATGAAAACTTGTACAAACACTTTGGAAATCAATCTGGAGTTATCTTAGAAAATTGGGAATAATTCTACCTCAAGATCAAGCCATACCTAACCTTGGCATATATCCAAAAGATACTCCACCAAATCAAAAGGATATTGCCACAACAATGTTCATAGCAGCTCTATTTGTAATAGCTAGAAACTAGAAATAACCCAGATGTCCTTCAAGAGAAGAATAGATAAAAATACTATGGTACATATACACAATGAAATACTACTCAGCAATCAGAAACAAGAAATCATGCAAACTGCAGCCAAATGAATGGCTTTAGAAAAGCTCATCCTAAGTGAGCTAACTCAGACCCAGAAAGATACATATGGTATATATTCTCTTATAAGTTGATATTAACCATATAGCACAGTACAACCATCCTACAACCACAGGTTGTAGGTAGGAATCTAGCATAACTGTCCAACGAAAAACTCCACCCAGCAGTGAGTCATGGACCATATTGCTTGTTAGTGAAGCACCTTATCCTAGCTGGGTAGCCATATCAAGACCCAGTACAAGAGGAAGCACTTAGTCCTCATGTGACTGATGAACTGGTTGGGGGGGTTTGATATGTGGGGGCTCCCCTCATCTGAGGAGAAGGACAGAGATGAGGAAGATTGAGGGGGGGGGGGGGGGACATGGAGGGAAGAAGGGAGGGGACTTTGATCAATATGTAATGTGAAAAAATTAATTAATTAATAAAAAAAGAAAAGTAGCTGAACTAGCCAGAGTAAGAAGCGAGGAGGCAGTGTTCTTCTAATGTCTTTGCTTCAGATCTGTCCTTAGCTTCCCTCAATGATGTGCTCTAACCTGTAAGTGAAATAAATCCTTTCCTCCTTCTCCCCACCAAGAAACCAGACTAAAATACTCGAACTCCATAACCAAATGTTCAGTCTGTAAAAACGTTCACAAATTGTAGACAACAAAAGTAATAAAAGCTATCCCACAATAAAGGCATGTTCTTCTACCATACATTTCTCCATTTTATCCAGTTCAAAACTTTCAAGTAAGTGATACTTACCAGGGTCTATTGACCCTTCAACATTCAAAATTAATAGAGAGTTACTATTACTATTGGCTTTAACCCACTTTTCTCCAGTTATGTGTTAGTATAGGTGAAAAACAAAATTGTGAGTAGAAAAGTGATATATTCCCTCCTAATATTTGTGCTTCACCTCATCTGACTTTGGAGGAGGATGGAGGAAGTTCACTCATTTCTCAGATGATCTTTCACTAAATAGAAAAAAAACAATTTTTAAGTTTATAATTTAATTATCTACTTTTTAAATTATTTTTTGAAATTATAATATATTTATATTTCTTCATTCCTTTCTTACCTTAAATCTTCCCATTTGACCTCCTTATTCTGCTAAATTCATGTATTTTTTTTCCAAAACATTGTTATATACACATAAGTATATACATAAAATCCTAAATTAATGAATAAAACTTGTTCAGTCTATACAATACATTAATCCCCTCTTATCTTTAACATATGCCAAATGAAATTTTGTAGGCTAGTTAAGTTGAAAAAGAAAAAAAAAAGAAAGATTATACAATTCTGGAATCTGGTTGATTTCTTGAAATTATTAAGACTGTTTGATATTAGGAATTTTTAATTTATTTTTTATTTCTTCAAGTTACATCTCAATCGCAATCCCCTCCCTGCTCCCCCCTCTATTCCCACCCTCCCACCCTCTTCCCCCTCAACCCACCAATCCCCTTCCTTTTTTGTTTAAGGTATGTCTAGCCCCCAACAGCTCCCCCTTTCAGTCCAACAAACAGCTCTTTCTCTTATAACAATAAATACAATACAAAACAACAGAAATAATTAGGCCACAATTATGAGAGTTATATGGCTGAACATACATTCACAATGTCCAGTCCATACGTATTTGGCACCTGACTTTAACATTCTACTATCTTACCATCTCCATGAGTTTAAAGTTCTATATCCAACTCAGCTTTCATATAACTTGCATCACAATTTTAAAAACATCTTCTTAGATCCAGAGCACTCTCTTAATTCCTAAACAACTCAAAATTTAAATATGAGACTGGAAATTTTAAAAAGAGAAGAAGTAAGAAAGATAAAATCACATTGTGACAATCTGTTTCTCATTCATCCATGAACTAACCCGGGTTTAATAAAGGTATGTTCTTCTAACAAACTCTTCTCCCTTGTGGTCAACTCAAAGCCTATAATTAATTGATTCTTATGGAAATCTATTTGAATTTTCAATATTTAAAATTAATAGAATTTTCTTTATTTTATGGATCTAAGTTGAATCATTGTTAGCACAAATGTTCATATGCAATGAAAAATGTTTTACCAATGTAACAGCTTCATATCATTAAATTAGTTTGGAGACTAAATGAAATATCTAAGAGAGACCAAACAGAAAAATGGCAGCAGGGTGTGGTGGTACACACCTTTATTCCCAGTGCTTGGGAGGCACAGGCAGGAGGATCTCTTTGAGTTAGAGGCCAGTGTGGTCTACAAAGTGAGTCCAGGACAGCCAGAGCTACACAGAGAAACCTTGTATTAACCTCCTCCAATAAAAAACCCTAGAAAAATGGCATAGATGAATTTTGAGTGTAGGAATGTTCCTTGTCTCCCTATGTAATGAGTGATACCTTTTATGTTGATATCCTTGTGACAATTTGTGTGGCTACCAATGTTTGGTGTTTTTACTTGAAATATTTTGCTTTCCCTTGTCATTATCCTAACACAATCTATTTTATTACAAATGATATCAAACAAAACCATATTTGATTGTTTTGTCCATTCACCACATCAACGAAAAGAAGATGGTGAGTATAATGTGAAGTATAAACATACTAGAGTAGCATACAGCTCTATAAAAAAACAGAAATGCCATTTGTCAGAGAAATTAAACCTGTAGGAAATGATTCTATCTAGCAGAATCCAGGTGCACCATAAGTAATGTTCCCTGACTTCATTTACAGATGAAATCTATGAAAGTCAATTCTCAGAAGGGGAGAGTAGAATGTTGTTTTCCAGAGGCTATAGAGAAGAAGGAATAATGAACAACAGACACTGGTCACTGGGCAAAAACTTCTCCATTAGGCAAGAAAGAGAAGCTCCTCAGATCTGTTTCATAGGATAATGATATAACAAGAATGTGCTATGTATTCTGCTATAGGACATACCTTACTCTTTTCTCATAAAAAGTAGTATGTGTTGTCATTACCAATAACTGTATCTGACTAGTTAAGAGCATAATTGTATAAAAAAATTACAATGTGTTTTATATATATATTATATATATATTATATATATATATATATACATACAAAACTTATCCAGCAATTAAAGCAGTTTTAAAATTAACCTGAGGGAAAGAGAAGTAGAGTAAAGGTATATGAATATTCATTCTTATATCTTGGTTTCATGATAACTATTTATTTCTCACCTTTAGTCTTAACCTCTTTTCCCATATTCTTATTTAAATGGTATAATCATATCGTTAGAACAACTGTAAGAATGTGATCAAGAGTTTTCAGTAAACTTACAAATCTCTAAACCTGTGTGATATGCATAATCTTATCAAATACTGACCAGTTAGATTAACGTAACAATCAACATTCACTGTTTTGCTATTTTGCCTTTAGATTATTAAATTGTTATTTTCCCTCTCTGACATTCTACATTATTATTCATAATATTAGCTTTAATTTCCAAACATATTTGTGAAGACATCAAGGTTTATTTTTCAATATAATTAGATATGAATCACCAGAGTGCTACCTAAGATTATAAGTGACAGAGAGATTCATCAGTAATGGTAGCCCATATTCAAATTTATTGTTGTGTTATATTACCCACATAGCATGCAATGATCTTAGCTGTGTGTGTAAAAGCTCATACTATTTATAAGAGGAAAATTTATCAAAGAAAATTGGAAAAAATCAATAAATTACTGAGACGTTAAAAAAATATCTCTCGAAAGATATTATAGGACTTTGGCAGCTTGCTAGGAGGAAATAACAACAAAGTGTTACCAACCATGGAACAGAGTCATGTGCATTCTGTTGGCTCTGATTTATCTGTGGAGCCTCTTTCAACCTTCCACATCATCCCACCCCAGCTTTATACTAAGGCTTTTCACAGTGCCATTGCCTCTTCCAGAAAACTAGTTACAGATTTGAAATCCATCCTATGGGCCTTGATTAGCCTGATGGTAGAGAAATGGGAAAGCATTTTCTAATTCTATGGTACAACAGAGTTCATGATACTATGACTCTTTTAATTTTTCCCTCCCCTCTTACAATCTGTTTCCTAAGCCTTAGGTGCAGGAGTTGTATTGTAGAAGTATCCACAAGACTAGGTTCCCCATGGTCAATTGTCCTCTTCATTTTGACCAATTGTTTTTATCTGCAATGTTCTCTCATGCTACAAAAACAGCTTTCTCTGATGAGGGGTAAGAACCACATTTATCTGTGGGGAGAATGCAATTAGGGATTATTCTGGTCTAATAAAGTTGCATGTTGAGGGAAGGTCTAATATTGTTTCTGATACATTGAATTCAATGCTGAGATCTAGTTACCGCCCTTTCTGTGGCATTCTCTTGATTGGTTAATAAATGTTGCTTATGGCCAATTAGCTGGGCAGAAAGAGTATAGGAAGGTGGGACTTCCTGAGATCAGAGCAGGAACTCTGGGCACACATAGACACTCTCTCTTTTTCTGCCGGGAGACACAGAAGGAGACAGATGTCTGGAGAAGGCTGGAAGGTACTCGCAGGCACACGGTGGTTTCGGATTAGGTGATCTGATCCAGGTTAACTTAGAGTAGCTAACTGAGAGTCTTCCCAGCTAAGGGCTAAGCATTAAAAAATTAAAGGTCTTGTTCATTCACGGGCCTGCTGATAAGTCCTTTATATAACCTGTGGCCTTGCTATGCCCCAAAATGCTCTCATTATCACTCTTGTAAATGATATCCACAATATATAATACTGGCAAGCTGGCATCCTGGCCAACCACTTGTGATTATGTTTTTTTTAAAAGTAAAACAAGATCCAGAGCCACCCGGCCCGCCGCAGCTTCTCCCAGGCTGAGCGCTGTTCGGCAGCCCATGCCAGCGAGGCCCGGACCTGGCCGCACAGGGGCTGCGGACTCGGATAATTGATTGGAGTCAGCGTTGGTGCGGTGGAAATATCAGTTCTTGTTCTGGAGAAATAGAGACAGGGTTTCTCTGTGAAACAACAGGTCTGGCAATTCTTAAGATGGCGGCGGCCTGCAGGGACGTATTTTGATATGGGGTTAACAGTCACAAGGCAGCAAGTGTTGCAGGATGCTGTACAAAGGGCATGACCCCTTCTAAATCTCACCCAGCTACCCAGGGACCACAGAAGATCCCTGGGCAGGACGCTCCTTCCCACTCTGGAACACTCAAGGAAGCCGCTGGACCCGGGAATCTGGATCACCCATCCCCCAACAGGAGAGGATCCCGGTAAGTTCCAACCTAATACCCAGTGGGAAGATTCAGAACTCACGCAGAGATAATCCCCACCCTGCTGGGCACTCCCAGGTCCCACACAGACGATCCAACTATCTGGCGAAGGTTGCGACCCTTGGAAGTGAGCCAGGTCAGCTGCAAAGTGCCTTAAGAACACAGATCCCAGTCTGTTACGAAACTGACCAGTTTACAAGCTGCGGGAGTGGCAAGGCTATTGGAGCTGAACGGCAGATTTACATGCTACAGGAACCAACCCCGGGCAAACTGCGAGATATTTGAAACTGCCATATCTCGGACTTTTGTACCAGTACTGACTCTTCCGGTGGGGAACCAGAGCTTACTTGTACACAGCTCTGCCACCTGGAATAGTTAGGTCTCTACCTGAGAGGCAGGGCTGAATGACTCACCTTATAGGGGTGGAGAAAGGCAATGCTACTCCTACACCAAAGCGCCACCTTTGGATCCAAGTCCAGAAGACAGCAAAAAAATTCCACATGGCCAGAGTCCCCCCCCCCCAAAAAAAAAAGAAACAGAGCGAAATGTCTCCAAATAAAGAAAGCAAAGCTATTCCGTCCAGCCAGAACCACCTCACACATGAAAACGATGACAATTCTACATTATGGAAAGTGATAGAGTCCCTTCAAGAAGAACTTAAAACTATGAAGGAATTCAAAGAAGCCACAATTTTACAAGTCAAAACAACGAATAACACCATTAAAGAGCTCCAAGCCAAGATGACTCAGATTGAACAGGAAAAGGACAAAACAATGAAAGATTTCCAGGCAAAAAAAGCAAACTGGAGAAGGAAATGTACAAAACGAACAATACCATCCAAGACATGAAAATAGAAATGTAAACAATAAAGAAAACACAGTCAGAGTTAAAAGAGGAAATGGAGAATCAAGAGAAGAGAAAAGGAACTACGGATGTAAGTATCAAAAATAGGATGCAAGAGATGGATGACAGGATCTCAGGCAGGGAAGATTCGATGGAAGGAATCAGTACAACATCCAAAGAAAATGAAAAAGCTAAAAAATCTCTCACTTTCAACATCCAAGAAATCAAGGACTCAATGAAAAGACAGAACCTAAGAATTACAAGCATAGAGGAAAGAGTAGACTCCCAACTCCATGGTCCCGGAAATATTTTCAACAAAATCATAGAAGAAAACTTCCCAAACCTAAAGAAAGAGATGCCAGTAAAGATCCAAGAGGCTTACAGAACACCAAACAAATTATATCAGAAAAGAAACTCCTCTCGCCACATAATAGTAGAAACTCCACATGTAGAGAACAAAGAAAGGATATTAAAAGCTGTAAGAGAAAAAGGCCAAGTCACATACAATGGCAGACCCATCAGAATCACACCTGAGTCTAACAGAGATCATAACCAAATGGACCTAACAGATATCTACAGAAGGTTTCACAAAAACACAAAAGAATACACCTTCTTCTCAGCACCTCATGCAATCTTCTCCAAAATCGACCATATAGTTGGACACAAAGATAGCCTCAACAGATACAACAAAATTGAAATAACCCCTTGTATCTTATCAGACCACCATGGAATAAAGCTGGACTTCAATAGCAAAAGAATCAACAGAAAGTCTACACTCACATGGAAATTGAACAACTCTTTACTAGAGGACCACAGGGTCAGGGAAGAAATAAAGAAGGAAATCAAAGACTTCTTAAAATCCAATGAAAATGAAGACACAACATACCCAAACCTATGGGACACCATGAAAGCTGTGCTACGAGGAAAGTTCATAGCACTAAGTGCCTTCAAAAAGAAAATTGTGAAAACTCATATTAGCGAATTAACAGCTAAACTGGGTGAATTTGAAAAAAAAGAAGCAACACTCCCAAGAGGAGCAGAAGGCAGGAGATCATCAAATTTAGGGCTGATATCAACAACTTAGAAACAAAAAGAACTATACAAAGAATCGATGAAACCAAGAGTTGGTTCTTCGAGAAAATCAACAAAATAGACAGACCTTTAGCCAAATTAATTAAGAGACAGAGGGAGAAAACACAAATTAACAAAATCAGAAATGAAAAGGGAGAAATAACAACAGACATTGAGGAAATCCAGAGAATATTTGGATCCTACTTTAAAAATCTATACTCCACCAAATTGAAAACTTAAGTGAAATGGACAATTTTCTTGATAGATTCCACCTACGGAAGCTAAATCAAGATCAGATAAACAGATTAAACAGCCCTATAACCCCTAAGAAAATAGAAACAGTCATTAAAAATCTCCCAACCAAAAAAAGCCCAGGGCCAGATGGCTTTAGCACGGAATTCTACCAGACCTTCAAAGAGGAGCTAACACCAATACTTTTCAAACTCTTTCACAAAATAGAATCTGAAAGGATATTGTCATACTCATTCTATGAGGCCACAATCACCCTGATTCCTAAACCACACAAAGACCCAACAAAGAAAGAGAACTTCAGACCAATCTCCCTCATGAACATAGATGCAAAAATACTTAATAAAATACTAGCAAACCAAATTCAAGAACACATCAAAAGTCTCATACACCATGACCAAGTTGGCTTCATCCCAGGAATGCTGGGATGGTTCAACATATGAAAGTCTATCAACGTCATTCATCATATAAACAAGATGAAAGAAAAAAACCACATGATAATCTCGCTAGATGCAGAAAAAGCATTTGACAAAATCCAACATCCCTTTATGCTAAAAGTTCTGGAGAGAACGGGCATACAAGGACCGTACCTAGAAATAATAAAGGCAATATACAGCAGGCCTGTGGCCAACATCAAAATAAATCGAGAGAAACTTAAAGCATTTCCTCTAAACTCAGAGACAAGACAAGGATGTCCACTTTCACCATATCTCTTCAATATAGTAAGTATTTGAAGTTCTTGCTAGAGCAATAAGACAACTAAAGGATATCAAGGGGATAAACATCGGAAACGAAGAAGTCAAATTATCCCTATTTGCAGATGATATGTTAGTACACATAAGCGACCCCAAAAATTCCACCAGAGAACTCTTACAGCTGATAAACACCTTCAGCAAAGTGGCTGGATACAAAATTAACTCAAAAAAATCAGAAGCCCTTCTTTATACAAAAAACAATATGGGCTGAGAGAGAAATAAGGGGAACAACCCCCTTCACAATAGCCACAGACAACATAGAATACCTGGGGGTAACTCTAACCAAGCAAGTAAAGGAACTATACAACAAGAACTTCAAGCCCTTGCAGAAAGAAAAGGAAGAGGCCTTTAGAAGATGGAAAGATCTCCCATGCTCATGGATAGGTAGGATCAACATAATAAAAACAGCCATCTTATCAAAAGCAATATATAGATTCAATGCAATTACTATCAAAATACCAACCCAATTTTTTATAGACTTGGAAAGAGCTATTCTCAATTTCATATGGAACAACAAAAAGCCCAGAATAGCTAAATCAGTCCTGTACAATAGAAAAATATCTGGAGGTATCACCATCCCAGATTTCAAACTGTACTACAGAGCAAGAGTTGTAAAAACAGCATGGTATTGGTATAGAAACACACCAGGAGATCAATGGAATCGAATTGAAGAACCAGAAATAGACCCACACACTTATGGCCACCTAATTTTTGACAAAGAAGCCAAAACGGCACAATGGATGAAGGACAGCATCTTCAACAATTGGTGCTGGTCCAACTGGATGTCCTCTTGTAAAAGAATGAAATTAGACCTATACTTATCACCTCGTACAAAACTTAAGTCCAAGTGGATCAAAGACCTTAACATAAGGCTGGTCACACTAAATCTACTAGAAGAAAAATTGGGAGAAACCCTCAAACTGATTGGCACAGGTGACAACTTCCTGAACAGAAAACCAACAGCTCAGGACCTAAGATCAACAATCAATAAATGGGACCTCATGAAACTGAAAAGCTTCTGTAAGGCAAAAAACACTGTCATTCGAACAAAACGGCAGCCTACAGACTGGGAGAAAATCTTCACCAACCCCACATCTGACAGAGGGCTAATATCCAAAATCTACAAAGAACTCAAGAAATTAAATGCCAAGAAACAAAATAATCCAATCAAAAAATGGGGGACAGAGCTAAATAGAGAATTCACAAAGGAGGAATCCCTAATGGCTGAGAGACACTTGAAGAAATGCTCAACATCCTTAATCATCAGAGAAATGCAACTCAAGACAACTCTTAGATTCCATCTCACACCTGTCAGAATGGCTAAGATCAAAAACTCAAATGACAGCACATGCTGGGAAGGGTGTGGAGAAAGGGGTACCCTACTCCATTGCTGGTGGGAATGCAGGCTTGTGCAACCACTTTGGAGGTCAGTCTGGCGATATCTTAGAAAACTTGGAATAGCTTTGCCTCAGGACTCAGCCATACCACTTCTGGGTATATACCCAAATGCCTCTTCATGGAATCATAAGGAAGTTTCCTCATCTATGTTTATAGCAGCCTTATTTGTAATAGCTAGAAACTGGAAACAACCCAGATGTCCCTCAACCAAAGAATGGGTTAAAAAACTGTGGTACAACTACACAATGGAATACTATTCGGCTATCAGGAACAATGAAATTATGCAATTTGCAGCCAAATGGATGGAACTAGAAAAGCTCATCGTGACTGAGCTAACCCAGACTCAGAAGGACATATATGGCATCTATTCACTTATAGTAGGATTTTAGCTATATAGTAGAAGGTATCGATATTACAAGTAACACACCAAAGGGAACGTGGACATAGATATTTTATTTTTAATTTTTAATTTTTATTTATTTTTTATATTTTTTTATATTTTTTTCTATTTTTTAGTCTTTTTTATCTATTGTCTGCTTATTGGTTTGTTTGTTTAGTAGTTCTCTCCTCGGCAACGAGACACTTTTCACTGATGGTACTGCTTCGTAGACCCTCAATGAATGAGGAGGCTCTTGGCCCCCATACGACCTCTCAACTGAGATGAGGGACTGTTATATAAGGACACCCCACCCCAGAGAAATGGAATGGAAGGGTTAGGAGGTAAAGAAAAAAATGAAATGTGATGTTTCAGCCTTTTGCTACTAATTGTCATAAACTGTTTAGGATAATTAAGAAATGCAAATTAATGGTTATGCAAGCCGGTCATTCTGTTAGGTACTATGACAGCCCATTATAGTTACTTGTTAAGCTAATCAGAAATAAACCTGCTAAGAGACAAGCAACATCTGCTTACCCTAATATAAGAGATAGATAGGGCCTCTTCAAAAACCACAAGAGATCTGCAGAATATGGCATTCAAAGATGTTTTCATAACTTTAGATTTTTTTATAACAAGACATATCAACTCCTGACAGCACCCCCTATTCTCCTCCAAGTAGAAGATGAGCATCGAAGAATCTCCAGTGGGACATGATTGAATTAGTCGCAAGCCTATCTCTTGGTAGGAAAAGCCCCTTGCTCCAACTGTAGACAGAATGCTGTCCAAAAAGGACAAAATCTGGAAGCAGGTAAGTTGACAGCCTAGCTCTGCCAAGACAGGGTAGGTAAGTCCTTCATAACCCCTGCTCTACAACCAATGTCTGTCAGAAAAACGGGGCCAAATGACTGAAGATCGAAGCTGTAATGTATGGAGAGAAAATGGGAACTGTCCAGGCAGCTACTGGTATGTCATTTCTTAGTTTGGGAAGCTGCAGGCCCGCCCTGTACTTCCTGTAAAATCAGATATATTTATCCCTCTCAGGTCTCTGAGGTGGTTGAAGAACAGATAGCTAGAGTCTCATAATTAAACTTTGAGTTGTTTAGGAGTCAAGAGAGTGTTATAGATCTAAGAAGATACTTTTAAAATTGTGTTGCAAGTTAGTATGAATGTTGAGTCAAATATAGAACTTTAAACTCATGGAGATGGTTAGATAGTAGAATGTTAAAGTCAAGTACCAAATACATATGGACTGGACATTGGGAATGTACGCTAAGCCATATAACCCTCATAGCTGTGGCCTAATTACCTCTGTTGTTTTGTATTATTTATTATTATAAGAGAAAGGGCCATTTGTTGGACTGAAAGGAGAAACTGTAGGGGGAAATAAGTTATACCTTAAACTTAAAAGAAAAAAAAAGGGAAGAGGATGGGGGGTTGAGTGTGGGAGGGTGGAACTGGAGGGGGAATAGGGAGGGGACTGCGATTGAAATGTAACTTGAAGAAATAAAAAATAAAGAAAAAAAATCATTAAAGGTCTTGGTTTGTTTAATTATTGGGGAAAAGACTGTGGCGGCTTATAGGCCCTCAGTCCAAGCAGTCCCGGTCCATTGGACTTCCAAATTCTCAGACTCCCCTTGAGCCCAGGCGAATGTCCCACCAAGCCGCTGGTAATTCTACCAGCCTAATATAACAACTTATATTAATTAATAGAGTTTAGCTTACAGGTGGTGTAGGCAACCCTTGGTCCCAGGGCTCTTTCTCCAGGATAAGTTAGGCAACCGGTTAAGGCACTCGGGCCAGGCTGCCTGCTCCTCTGCCAAGCCGCTGGCTACTCCACTGGCCTAATCTTACAGATTATACTTACTAATACCTACATTAATTAATTAATTAATTAATAGTTTCAGTTGCAGGGGTAGGTTTTCCTTCAAGATTCATAACCTCACTGTCCCAGATAGTTGGCTAGGTTTCCAGTACCTGGTATGATTTTCCTGCCTAAAGTCCAGTTTGAGAATGTTGGTTACCACTAAGATGTGAGTACCCCTACTCTACTTCCAGGAAGGTCTTTGCCTTGACATTCTTTGCTGTGCTTCATAGGTACTACAGCTGTGTAGGACTATTGATTTCCTTTCCAGTTGTCAGCTTGCATAGCAACTTCTGGCACTATAAAAACTAGTCCTCGGGAAGAAGACTTTCAGGTCAGGTCCAGCTCACTTCTTTGACATCATGTGTCTGAAGTGCATGGTGCCTTGCAAAGTATATTTTGAATCACAAAGAAATCATTCCTTAAAAAAAAATAAGTAGTACATATTATGGTTCGGTAATAAGTACAAAATGCATAATGTGTTGGTTTATCACTTAATATAATGAAATAAAATTCTGCTTTTACATTAAATTTTTGGACAATTTTTGTTATTTAAAAAAAATCAAGGTGGCATGCTAAAGTGACAGTCGCTCTGTAGTGCTTACATGCTTAGATTTGGAATACAGCCGTTCTTTTGACCTCTCACTTCCAGGTCAGCTCCTGTCATTTACAAGGAAGTATCATTCTTGGTGCTCAGTCTGCTTAGATTACAGTCATGTTAGGACCTTGCAGTTGTGCTGCAGAAGAAGATCCTAATTTGACGAATTCTAGATTCCTGGTTACTAAACCCCCAACACCATATGGGTAGTGCAGTTATAAGAGGAATGGTCACCTTCAACCTTCTTCATCCAGATAGATGTGCAAATTAGTACTGAATGGAAACGGCTGGTGTCTTAACTCTGAACCTTCAAACTGTTGAAATGAAACTCAATCTATTTCTGAAATAGCCCAAGGTAAAAGTATCAGGCAATTCAAAAACCTGAAATAAACAAAAAGATTGAGCTTTGCTGAAAAATTTCATTCAGTGATAAAGAAGACTCATATGGAGTGACATTTGAAGGTACAAAAGAAGACAAAATATAGCAATATATTTATGTATATTCACAAAGAGAATATTTAAGGGGTGAGAGTTGACATACGGCCACACTCTTGTAGTACAGCTTGGCCTAGAACTCAGTTTGTAGACCAGGATGGCCTTGAATTTATGGCCACAGCCCCAGGGAATAAAATTATAGGCATGAGCCACTTTGACCTAAACAAATAATAACTTTAAATGTTATCAATTACTTAAAAAAAACTGACAAGTTTCAAACAAATGGAGCTCATTGGCCAGGTAGATTTCTTAAAACACACACACACACACACACACACACACACACACACACACACATTAGTAAATTCTAACTGGTATTTTTTTTCTCAAATTGATGTCCCAGCTGGAGAGATAGTCTCCTAACAGATATGAAGATTACTATTTCTTTCTCATTTTTCCCATACATGAATCAGTGGTAGACATACTACTGAGCTGTGACTGGAAGTTGACTCTGAAGTTTCACCCAAGCTTGCATATTATAATGAAGCCACAGCAAAAGAGAACAGCATTATGGGAAATCAAATCTGAAAAGAATAGGGGAAAGTTAGCTATAATCTTCCAATCCTAGTGATGTACTGAAACCCAACCTTTGTAAATTATTCAACACTTATTTTTTAATATCTATAAACACTTATAACAAATACAAACTCTTACTTAACTACTAACCCTACAAATGCCTACAACCCCATTTACCTACCCACTAAACCTATTAATAACTATTACAACAATTTTCATTACCTTTTAGAAGGATACAGTCTCTGGGGCAGGTCCTCAGTCATCAGGAACACAATCTCTGTGGTAGACCCTTTAATGAACTTAGCAATCTTTCTTCTGGAATATCTCAGGCATAGATCTGTAGAAAAAATATGGCTAATTAAATTGTTTAACCAGTTTAGGTGAGTAGATCATGCTAATGTGAAAAAGGAAAGGTACTCCAGGTATATTAGGTGAGTTCCATGATCCAAGAAATCAGGGCTGTAATATATAGGTTCTTGAATTTGGGGACAGTCTGATCTAAACAGTGGGACCCTTTTCTCAAAAGAAAAATGACAGTCCAGGAAATGAACACCTTCCCAGGAGCGGAAGCACCGAAGCCTCCGCGGCCTGTGCTTTCTTCTGCAACAAAGCACATAACCTCCGGGTCTGACTAGACCAAGGCCAGGAGTCGCTCAGTCTAGAGCGATGACATCGTCCAGGTCTTCCGTCTGCTCCAGGCGGGACCTCTTGGCAATGGTGCCCTCCTTCTCTTCCTGTTTTCGCTTGCGGGCCCTCTCATCCTCGCTGCCATCCGCGCTATTCGAAGGGCCTTCTTCATCTGAATCAACCATGAGCACATCATCTTGCTCTTGTGCTGTGGAGGTGGAAGGCTGGGCACCGTCATCACTGCCGTTGGTGATGCTTTTGGCAGCATCTTCAGCTTGTTTGGGACCCACTTTTTCTGGGGCATCACCAACAACCTCAAATTCAACATCCTTTCCTAGATCTTCACTATGAAGAATGTTGATCAGTAAAGTGTAGTCCTGAAGGAAGTCGTCTGCTTGAAGCCGGCTGCCATTTCTAATTCCAAAATCAGACAACTTCTTGGGGTTATTAGCTTCTGTCTCTCCCTCTTCTGAAGATAGCTGAGACCTGGTTATAAATATTATGCCTTTATTCTTGGCTAGAGAAGAGTCATTTTTAGCCTAGATCTAACCATTTTCATACTCTTACCTGAAAGATTCACAGAAGTGTCAAGTGCTATGCATTGAAACTTGTTTTTTAAATGTTACCTGGCACTGTATATTAATATAAAACAATGTTAATTTACTCAAATTTTCAGTTTGTACTGCCTGGTATGTCTGTGTTAAGAAGCCAATTTTTGTGTATTTGTTACAGTTTCAGGTTATTTATATTTGATGTTTTGTAAACTCAAACAGCAAATATATTGTACTTATGGACCAAATAAATGACGTCTGCATACTTGTTAAAAAAAAACAAAACAAAAGAAAAATGACAACACATGCTAGCAAGGTTGTAGAGAAGGGGGAAAACTCCTCCTTTGCTGGTGGGAGTGCAAACTTGTCCAACCACTATAGAAATCAATCTGGTGATATCTTAGAAAACTTGGAATAGCCCTACTTCAAGACCCAGCCATACCACTTCTGGGCATCTATCCAAACGATTCCTCACCAAACCACAAGGACATATCCTCATCTATGTTCCTAGCAGCCTTATTTATAATAGCTAGTAACTGGAAAAAATCCAGATATACCTCAACTGAAGAATAGATAAAAAAAAAATTGTGGTACATTTACACAATGGAATACTACTCAGCTATCGGAAACAAGGAAATCATGCAATTCACAGCCAAATGGATGGAACTAGAGAAGCTCATCCTGAGTGAGCTAACCCAGACTCAGAAATATTCCCATGGCATCTATTCACATATAATTACTTTAGCCATATAGTACAGGATAACTATCCTACAACCAACACACCACAAAGATCAGGAACATAGACTTCGTTACCTATCAATGAGAAAATTTGCCTTAAGGGTGCTACCATGTAGGCTCCCAGTGCAAGAGGAAGTTCTTAGCCCTCAAATGACTGTTGAACTGAGAGGGGCTGATTTGTAGGGACACTCCACATCAGAGGAGTGGAATGGGTGGGAGAGGGAGGATAGGTTAGGAGGGTAGAACTGGGAGGGGTGGAAAGAGGGCACTATGATGGAGATGTCACTTGATGTAATAAATAAACATTATAATAAAAATACTTTATAAAAAAACAACAAAAAGAAAAAGTGGTGACAAAATCACTCCAAATTATATTCTACCATACTAATAGATCAGTGCCTTATTCAACCACCATGAGAGAAGCTTCCTTCTATAGCAGATGGGAACAAACACACAGACCACTAGACATTATGTAGAGCGAGAGATCTAGGGACACACAACCCAAATGGGAGTCTCCATCAATTCCTCCTCTTGGAGATGAGGGAACCCCACGGAAGAGGAAGTGGAAAGAGTTTGAATCAGAAGGGTTGACTGACATCAGGAGAATAAGGCTTTTAAATCAATTGAACAGAGTTCATATGAACTCACTGAGGCTGCAAACATAGGTCTGCATCAGGTCATCTGAATAGATATTATACTTTTCAATTTCGTGCTTTTAAGGGATTCAAGATTGTTTGAACTACTGGGTTTCTGATGCTTGTGACTTCTCTTGGGCCCTTTTCCTTCTGTTGGTTTGCCTTTTCCAACTTTGACATGATTACTTTTGTTTTATTTCATTATATTTTATTTTTACTGTTTTGTTTGTATCTTTGAGAAACATGTTCTTTTCTAATGAGAGACAGAAAGGAAGTGGATTCAGATGGGAGGCAAGGTAGGAGGAACTGGAAGGAGTAGAGGGAGAGGAAACTATAACCAGGATGCATTGTATAAGAAAGGAATCTATTTCCTTAAAAGGGAAACAATTATTAAAACAACAAAAAGAACAAAAAAAACTTTAAAGAAAAAAATGGCTATTGGGCCATGCTGAATGGGACATTCTATTCAATTGGAACAATTAGATGAAATTATTTCCCTTGTTCTAAAAAGAGATAAGAGGGCAAGGAAATGGATCAAGTATTGTTTCTTTAGAATGATGTTAAAGGTGAAATAGCAAACATTTGGGACACATTAAAAAATAGCATATTAGACCCAAAATATATCTACACTGTTTACTTTTTTCATTGATGTGACCACAGTTCACAATTTAAGGGAGCCACCCATCATGTCAGAGAAGACAAGTCAGAATCTGCCACCACAGTAGTGTGTGGTTTAGAGTTCTATGTCAAAGGACCTAGAGAAAGCGAAAGAGGAATTCTGATGCTTATGCAGATTTCTTCTTTCTCTATTTAATTCAGGTTCTCCCAAGCCATGAGATGGTGCCACGCACATTCAAGAGAAACTGTTACCCCTTAGCTAATGATGTCTGGCAATGCCATCATAGACAGACACACAGAGAGGTATGTCTCATCAGTGACCTAGAGTAACCATTAATTCCATCGAACATCAGATAAAAAACACTACTGTCAGAAATTAAAACCAAGTCTGTTTTACAATTTATCAAACTTTCCGTAAGCCATAAACAGTAATTAAGAAACAGAGAAATATAGTATTTACATTGAAGTTCAATGGGTAAATCAAATGTCTTTGATTATGTTTAATGTTACACCAGTTTTATCCATGTACAGATGTGTAGATTGAAAAGAGTAAACATTTGGTATGGAATATTGATAAGCTTTGAAAAATAAAATTTCCTTATGTAGCAAAAGGAAGTAATCATAATTTATTTTAAAAATAAAGACAGTGGTGCTGATTTTTGAAAGACTACTTGCTAAACTTGTTCTCACATATCATTTATGATTATTTTAGATCAAAACTCTGGAATGCAGCTATTAAAACTCATAAATCACAAAATTGTAGTTCATACTGTCAATTGAGAGAAAGAATGACAGGCCCATACAGAACTAAAACTTTCAAGCCAAGGGTACTTTCTCTACAGTTATAGACTTTGGACCTGCTCCAAGTTTAATCATGTTAAGTAGCACGTTATCTTCACTTTATAAAAAGATTTGCCCTTGTGCCACAAATATAAAGAAAAATTATCCCCAAAGAAAAAATGTTAAAATATTCTGTCAGATATTTCCAGATGAAAATGAAAGCATTTGTTTTGGTTACGATTAATTACTCTGTTTTTATTATTTATTTATTTATTGCTTCAGGTTACATCTCCATCATAGTGTCCTCTTTCCACCCTTCCCATTCCCACCCTCCCACCCTCTAGCCCCTAACCCTTCCATCCCACTCCTCTGGAGTGAGTATTTCTACATAACAGTACCCCGCCCCAGGGGGCCTACAACTCAGTACCACCCGGGAAAAGTGTCTCATTGACCGGGAGAGAAAACAAAAAACAAAAACAAAACAAAAAAATGTCTATGTCCATGTTCCCTTTGGTGCATTGGTTACAGTATAGGTATCTTATACTATATAGCTAAAGTCCGACTATATTTGTTTTAGAAATATATCAGCATGTGAGAGTGTGCCTGTACCCAAAATATGTTTTTTTTTTATAAATACTTTTTTTTTTCTTCAAGTTACATCTCAGTAACAAACCCCTCCCTATTCCCCCTTCCTAACCCACCCTTCCACCCTCTTCCCTCCAGAGGTTTCCCCTTTCAGTCCAACAGCTGGTTCCTTCTCTTATAACAGTAAGTATTATACAAAACAATAGATATAAATATGCCACATTTATGAGATTAAATTGGCCCAGTATACCTTCCCAATGTTCAGTTTATACCTATTTGGCCCCTGACTTTAACATTCTACTATCTACCCAACTCCATGAGTTTAAAGGTCTATATGTGACTCAACATTCATACTATCTTGCAACACACTTTTAAGAGTATCTTCTTAGATCTATAACACCCTCTTGATTCCTAAACAGTTCAAAATTTAACTATAAGATTCTATCTGTCTATTCTTCAACCACCTCAGAGACCTGAGAGGGATAAATATATTTGCTTATATAGGAAGTGCAGAGCCTGCAGCTTCCAAAACTAAGAAAGAACATACCAATAACTGCCTGGACAGTTCCCATTTTCTCTCCATACATTCCAGCATCAATCTTCAGCCTTTGGGTCCTGTTTCTCTGACAGACATTTGTTGTAGAGCAGGGATTATGAAGGACTTACCTACCCTGTCTTGGCAGAGTTAGGCTGTCGACTTCCCTGCTACCAAGTTTTGTCCTTTTTGGACAGCAGTCTGTCTGCAGTTGGTGCAAGGGGTTTTTTCATGCCAAGAGAAAGGCTTGCCACTAATTCAACCATGTTTTTAAGTGGAATAAGGCTAAAAATATTCATAGAAATGATTATTTCTTAGAATTATCTGGATTCACCTTTATCTGAATAGGTGTTTCCTGTCTTATCAGTCCTACCAACAGTCTCTACTCATGCCTTTCTACAAAAGATTTGAAGGATTGGAAATGTACAACTTGACAATTATACATACATTATATGTTCATGTAATGCCCAGGTTAAAACTCCAGGTTATGACTACTACTGGGCATATACACAAAAGATTGCATATCCTGTTACAGAAATATTTGCACATCCATGTTTATCACCATTCTCTTCACAATAGCAAGCACATGGAATCAATTCACATCAACAGATGACTGGCTTTTAAGAAAAAGACTTATACACGATGGGACTTTATTCATCTATGAAAACAAATAAATTTATAACATTTCCAGGAACATGGTTGAGTAGACTGAAAGATTATGACATTAAGTGGGGTAACCTAAACTAAGAAAGAAAAATGGTACATTTCCTTACTCATTTGTGGATACTAAATTCTAGTGTTCATATCTGTGTGTTTATGTGGTATTAAGCTTGTGTATAGGTTATTAAACAAAAGAAGCCCCATAAAAGAGGAAAAAGAGGCTTTAAGGAGAGAGTTGTGGGAAGTAATAGAATACATTGATATGAAAGTGAAAACGATCACTGGAAGCAGGATACACTCAAAGTCTGGGGGTTGGGAAAGGGGAGGTATGGGGGAGAGATAATTGAAGTGATTAACCAAAACCATGGATTAAAATTGTTTAAAGAAGTCAGTTATATTATACACTAATTAAAAACCAGAATCATATTTATATGGGGAGTAGGAGAATTATACTAAAGTTCATGGCATAAAAATAGCCACAAATAAAATTTTTTTGGATATCCGACTCTACACATAATATTTGCCAATCATCATGTACCTGCATGCTTGCAGTATTTGTTTAAAATCACTTATAGAATGTATCAGCAAACATAGGAAATGTGCATTGTCTTGGTTCATCAACAATGTCTGTAAAAGCATGGCTCAAGGAAACTTACCCTGAGGTTGTTCATGAACAGCTCATGGAAGTGAATTCTATGACTATACTAGGTGGATTTTTTGCTTTAATTTATTGTGTTACTCTGTCTGCAGTGGATTGGTTAAGCTTTCTAATAAGACATTTTATTTGATTATATTTACATGGATTAACATAGTAAGCTAAATGCATGCATATACATGTTAAGTACCTCCAGTACTTACTAGATTTTATGTTCCTTATAAAAGGAGACTTTGTTTATTTTGGCTTATAAAACTCAGTTCTTACTAGAAAAGACATATTCAAACAAGAGTTTACTGAGCTTAACTACCTAGAATGCTGAAAAAAAATATATAAATTTTTCCTTAAAAATAATTAACCAGCTTTCTCATGAAATTCCTTTGTGCTTCAATATTTTTCATAAGTCTGATATCAGATGAGGAGTAATTCTGAACATATAAATGTCTAATATTGATACATAGCTTGTAATAAAACTCAATTGTCTTTCAATAGCACTTTGAAAAGAATGGTACTCTGTTCATCGTACCTTGGGAAATCCATAAGAAAGTAAAAATTTCATGAAGTAATAACTTTACATTTAAATATGCGTGAAGCATATGGTATTTCACTTGATGTGCAACCAATAAAACACTTATTAAGGGAGCAGTTGACAACAAACATGAAGATGATATGAAGATACAGGCTGTTCATTTAGAGACTGGTGTCTTCCAGTCATGGAGTCAGCTTGTGTATCTGTTGCCTTGCTTGGAAGGTTGTACTAGAATTCCAAAATGCATGAGTCAAGATTCAACAAGTAGTTGGGAATTCACAATTTGATCAATAATATAATACCAATTTAGCAATTAATAAAGATTTCATGTAAGTAAAGAGAAATGGCCTGAATTATAAAATGCACATTGAACTTTATCCAATTTATGTCATGTATTAGAATTAAATATTCCTTATATGGTTTGGTGTGTTTGGGTTCTTACAATAAAATAACTGTGGCTGGGTAGCTCTTAACAATATAAAATATTTTTCAGAGTTCAGAAGAATGAGAAGTCCAAAATCAACTTGCTTACAGATATGGTGCCTGTGAAGGTCCTGTGATACAGAATGACAAATGTGTAGGTCTCAAGGAATAATTAGAAAGTTAAATCTTGCATGCACAACCATACATACCAAGAAAAGTCATAAGAAATGTATATTATTTTCCAAATACGTCTTTCTAAATGTTTACTTAATTCTCTATGAATCATGTAAATAGGGAAATCCACTGGTTTATTTATAAAATATATATTAAACACTTATTATTCACAAATATTTTATAGATGTGAATAATAGGATATACTGTCCCCGAATTCACAATAAGATAGGTAAATGATATTTTATAAATAAAATCAATGAATAGTTAATACAAATTTCAATAGTGATAAATGCTATAGAAAAATAACAAAAACAGGTAAGAAAATAAATAACATGTTTACCCAGGATTTTTTGAGATCCAAGGAAGTGACATTTTCAAAAAAATAAAAGGCTCAGCATATAAGGTTATTAGGTGGATATATGTGAAATAATTACAGGAATAGAAATTCAAATAGCAAAGACACAGAGGAGAAACAGATTTAAGAATAAGAAGGCAAATATTGTCAAAACAAAGTAATTAAAAAAGAAAGAAAGAAAGAGGAAAAAGAAAGAAAGAGGAAAAAGGAGATACTATTTGCAAAGTAGCCAGGTTTGGGTCATGAACCTTCTTTCATGTAAGTGTCTCATATTATTACGAAGATAAATATTAACATCATAGTTTTTAAAAAAATCAAAGCAAAACATAGTAATTGGCTGAATATAATAATGGAGGCAGAAGAATAAATGATGAGGATATATTTAGAGATTGATGATGGTTGTTTGGACCCAGCATACAGCAGTTGTGATTGAGATGTATTTTATTTGCAAAGAATATGACTAATTCATATTACATATTCTAGGAGATCAAAAACTGGACCAAGAAAAGTTCGTTGGGATATTTAAGTAGAGATAATAAAAAAAAATCAAGTATACAAATGTGGAACTTTGTTGACAATAAGGGAACCTGGAATCCAAATGTCTCCAAATCTGGAATTCAGTTTTAAACCATGAAGTGTCAGAATTCTGTACCTTATTTAAATCATCTGATAGATGATGCAGATATAGAGGAAAAGGAAAAATGATGCTTCTAAGAATATCAAAGACATCTTAGGAAAAACAAATTAAGGAGAAGATATAGAAGACTAGCCATGAGATAGGATGAGCAGTTCTTTCCAGAAGCCAAAGAATAAGCAGCTTCTCAAGGATGCCACACTATAAGGTGAGAACTGACTGTTCTCATTGCCAGAAGAGATCTTAAATGAAAACAGTTTGGAGTGCTAATCCGAAGTCACATTCTAGTAGACTTATTTGAGTTAGAGAGATGGTTCTGAAGTGTTTGAAGCAAACATATTTGGTAGAGTCAATGATCCATTATCTATTTTGTAAGATATTGAACAAATAATTAAAGAAGATAAAAGCAAAACAAATTTTGGTTTTATAATGAGAGACATAAAGTACAATATTATGCTCTAAGAAAGAAAAATTTATTTATAATGTGAAATTTCTGACATTTTAATGCACATAAAAAGATGGAAATTATAGATGTGTGATAAATACCAATACCAGTGGAAAACTGAGAATAGCTTTCCATGTTTTAAATAGTGAAGTAAATGAATTATCTCTATACAGTAACAATATGATAAGTTACTTTCTAAAAGTTATTTGTAATTTAGAGATTTGAACAGATGTGTTGATTTAAAACATAAAACACATATTGTTCTATGATTTGGTAAAATATAAAAAAAATCTTCAGGACATTATCCTCAATAGCAACAGCCAATACATGTATATTTGGATTATGATTTTTCAGTTTCTTCTTAGATTTCTTCTGCTTATCATTATGTATTTCACAATTGAATAATTTAGTCAAAAAGTCAACAAACTTACTAATTTAAAGGGATGCCATATCATTCAGCAGCAATTACAATATCCACAAGAGATGCTTCAATTACAAAAGGTCTACAAAGACACATCAAAGGAAGAACAAAAACCACAAAAATTTGAAGCACACACACACACATACCCAAACACACACCATACACACACACACACATACCCACACACACACCATACACACACACACACACACACTCACAAACTGAAAAGGAAATATTAGAGCATACTTTGGACTGTGTTAGAACTTGATTTACTCTGGTACTGCACTGCCATTTAACAATGAATGGCATGTCAATGGTAGATGAAATGTGCCAAGTATTTAGGAAAACAAAGCAGGAAACAGAAGAGCACCTATAAAATTAAGCTTCCAGATGATCAGCAGAAATCAACACCAAAACACAGCAGTCCTGTCTGAAGTCTGTGCATGGAGTAACCAAGGTCCACCCAAATATAACTCAAAAAGTTAGAATGCTTCCATGGCTAAATTTTGCACTTTTATTATTTGCTGTCTATAAATTTTTCATGAATGAATTGTACATTTTACTTAAGTGTTGGATGTTTTGAGAAATATTTTCCTTTCTTATAAAATTGTTTATGAATGCAATGTGGTGAAAAATATAACAAACATTTCTAATGTCCCCTTGACTTAACTATAAATAAAACTAAATAGAATTGTAGTCTTTTGGTAATACTTCCCATGAATGTAACATTTGGACAATTTAAATTCCAAATATTTAATTATGGCCATCTCCTCAATGAACTTCAGACCCATATACCTAAATACCTACAAGAACTTTTACTTAGTCATCTCATAATACCTCAATTTTCATGCTAACCAAAATTGAATTTCTAACTTTTGTCTGTCCTACTAATTTTTCTTGACAAATACCTTGCACCTTGCAAAGGTCTTAGGAGATACATTAACCTTGGTGTGTCATTTGGAATGTCCTTCCCATCATTTTCCAACAATTCTTTCCAACTCTTTCAGAGTGTTCTCTTAAAGACATTACAGTGTTCCATCCTGCCAATTCAATGACCAAACTAAAATTCACATACATTGAATTCCTCCAAATGGAGTTGTCTCCTATGCCTCCATCATCTCTTACATAAATGTCTGCCTTCTACCTGTTAGAAAGCAAATGCCCTAGTTAGGGTTACTGTAGCTGTGATGAAACACCATGACCAAAGCAACTTGGAGAGGAAAGGGTTTATTTATCTTACACCTCCAGGTATTAAACCATCACTGAGGGAAGTCAGAACAAGAACTCAAACAGGGCAAGACATGGAAGCAATATCGAATGTAGACGGTAGGGAACAGTGCCACTTACTAGCCTGCTCCACATGCTTGCTCAGTCTGCTTTCTTATCACCAGACCACAGCAGGACCACACACAGTGGCCGAACCCTTCCCTGTGATCACTAATTAAGAAAATGCCCTACAGGCTTGCCTACATCCTGATCTTAGAGAAGCCTATTATCAATTCAGGTTCCTCTTTTCTGGTGGCTCTAGCTTGTATCAAGTTGACATAAAACTAGACAGCACAGAAAACATTTCACAACTTATATTTAACACAATTTAACTGTACAAATAATGATCTACACATCAGAAGCTGACACAAATTTTAAGTACTCTGGCCTATTGAGCGATCTGTTAGCATTTATGGCAAAAAATGAAAAAAGAAAGTGAAATATAGTGACAGATTAGTAGTTTTCTGTTGTTTTATTTTTGTTTCTTACTTACATTAATTAATTGGCTAGGTGCGGCTAAAACTTTTTTTTTTTTTTTGTAGTTTACATGACCTTTCAGGGGTTGTTTTTTCTCTCTAACACAGCTTTACATATTCTGGTCTCAATGTAAAGTACATTATTTCAAGGCTATTTTGCATCTTCCTTGCAATTCACTGACTCTTGTCTTTTCCTTCTTGTTACTTGTTGACCAAAGTTTTTCAATTCTTTCACACATTGAATAAGAGAACACATGATAACATAATGAATGATTAAGGATTCTGATTTAAACAGCTGTCAGATTAGAGATTCTTGCCTCACATAATTTAGAGAAACTTTGTCCTTCCCCCAGTTTATACTATTCATATTTTTAAAATGACAAGAATAAAAGAAACTTGAACAGTTGTCAAATGATTAGATCAAATAAAAAAGAGGAATTAGAAATTCCTGAGTAAGACCTGAGGCAAATGAAAGTGCTTGGCAAAGTAAAGCACAAATCAGTAATCAGCACAGGGGAACTACTTCATCATCATCATCATCATTATCTTTAAGCACTGAATTTCTAGTGTCAGTAAGTTTATATCTTTTCAGGGGTCCCCATAACTATTAAGCTTCAGTTCTATGGTAATCTCTGAGATCATCTTGCTGGCTGTCTTGAGACAGTTATGATAAGATCAGTATACACATTATGTTTTTCTTAAGTCAGTATTTAAAATTTTTCATTAAAAAATACCTATTATGTCATAAACTATGGTGATTATGTCTTTGTATTTAAAATCCTAGTATTATATGTGCAGTATAAAGTTGTTTTGTAATGATTATTCCTTTTGGTGATTGAATGATTGAAAGCAGTATAACTACATATATATTTTCATTTTTAATTTTTGTTCCTTGTTTTATTTATTTATTTATTTATTTATTTATTTATTTATTTATTTATTATTTTTGTCTTTAGACAGGATTTCTTGAAGGTCAAATTGGCCGTAAACTCACTGTGTAGCTGAAGCTGGCCTTGAACCACTAACTCTAGCAGTTAATTCTCAATCATCAAATCCCTGGATTACAAAATAGGCCATAATCCTTGAATCATATTAACAGAGAATTCATGTGTGTGTATGTGTGTGTGTGTATATTTATGTATGTATGCATATATGTTTGTTTGTTTTTATATATGTATATGTTTGTGGATTTTTGTATTTATATCAGAAGGCACATGTGAACCTAAGTCAATTTGAGTGATTTTCCTCTAATAATCTCCACTTTGTAATTTTTAATAGTCTTTGAGAATTTCATATAAGCTTTGATCATATTCTCCTTCCCTCTCCCCAATATCTCCCAGATCTGTTCTCCCTTCACTTCTCACCCAACAGGAATCCTTTTTATATTTACCCAATCAAAGCCAATTTACTCTTTTCAAATTTTCTTTGATGTCTGTTCTTCAACTGGATTGTGGTCTGCTTATCAAGGGCTTCCATTTTAGAGCAAACTGACGTTTTCTCTCCCAGAAGCTAAGAATTGCTAGTGTCTCCTTGACCCAGGGATGAAATTTGATATCTGGCTTCTCTCTCCATGCTGAGACTTGTCATGTCTTAGCTTGCACAGGTCTTGTACATCCTATAACAACTACTGTGAGTTCATATGTGCAGCTTCCTTCCTGTGTTCAGAAGACACTTTTTCCTTGTAATCATCCATCACCTTGAGATGACACAGCTATCTAACCTTAGGAAAGGCTGGCCAACACTCTACTGGAACTTAAATATAAAAGTGAATCAATATTTGTGTACTTCAAAGAAAATCATTGAAAGAATAGGAGTAATACTTGTAATGGTAGCTGATAGGCAAATGAGTACAGGGTTGATTACCTAGTGAAGTGCATTTTATTCCTCCAATATTACATACACCCAGGAATCATCACATGTTTTATACAGTATCATGCTAAAAGTTAAAATCATTGCCCAAATACCCTGTCAAGTAATACAACTGTAAAATAATTTCTTGCAGTAAGACAATATTAAGAAAATTTAAACTTGTAAAGAGGTAAACTAATTTTCCTCGTTAAAGGTCCCTTAATAAAATTGGCTATGCGGGATCCAAGATGGCGGCGGCCCGCAGGGACGTATTTTGATCTCGGGGGAAACAGTCACAGGGTGGCAGGTGTTGCAGGACGTTGTACAAACGGTCTGGGGGGATCAACCCCCTGGGTCTCACCCAACTACCCAGGGACCACTTGGGGTCCCTGGGCAGAACGGTCCCCCCCCCACTCTCGGACACGCACGGAAGCCGCTGAATCTGGGAATCGGGATCCCCCTCCTCCACCAGGAGAGACACACTTGGTAAGTAAGTTTCAATATAATACCCAGCAGGCAGATTCAGACCCCATGCAGAGATGATCTCCAGCCTTCTGGGCATCCCCAGGTCTCGCACAGACAATCCGGCCATCTGGCGAATGGTTGCAACCCATGGAAGTGCACTCAGCTCAGCTGCAGAGTGCCATCAAGCTGTAGATTGCGACCCACTGTGGTATATGGGAGCTTAGTCGACCGTGACTTCACTTACCAGTTTCCAGTCTACGGGAACGACAAGGCTATTGGGGGTGAAAGCAGATTTACCCACCACAGGAGCCAACCCTGGGCAAACTGTGAAGTATTTACAATTATTATCAGACTTTTTGGCTAGTACTGGCCCTTTCAGCGGGGAACCAGAGCTTACCTGTACACAGCTCGACTCCCAGGATTAGTTAGGTCTCAACCTAGGAGGCAGGGCTGAATGACTCACCTTACAGGGGTGGAGTAAGGCAATTCAACTCCTACACCAAAGCGCCCCCTTTGGACCCAAGTCCAGAAGACAGCTAAAAATCTCCAAATGGCCAGGGGCCACAGACTAAAAAAAAAAAAAAAAACAAAGCAGAATGACTCCAACAAAAGAAAGCAATGCTATTTCATCCAGCCCGGACCAACTCAACACAGCTGAAACACATGAAAACAATGACAATTCTACATTATGGAAAGTGATAGAGTCCCTTCAAGAAGAACTTAAATCTATGAAGGAATTCAAAGAAGCCACAATAGCACATACGAAGGCGATGGAAGACACTATTAGAGAACTTCAGAACAAGGTGAGACAACTTGAACAAGAAAAAGAGAGGGCAATGGAAGACTTCCAGGCAAAGACAAGCAAACTGGAGCAGGAAATGTACAAAACAAATAAAATCACTCAAGTCATGAAAATGGAAATGGAAACAATAAAGAAAACACAGTCAGTGTGAAAAATGGAAATGGAGAATCAAGGGAAGAGAACAGGAACTATGGATTTGAGTACCAAAAATAGGATTCAAGAGATGGAAGGCAGGATCTCAGGTATGGAAGATTCGATGGAAGAAATCAATACAACATCCAAAGAAAATGAGAAAGCTAAAAGATCTCTCACCCACAATATCCAAGAAATCAAGGACTCAATGAAAAGTGGAACCTAAGAATTATAGGCATAGAGGAAAGAGAAGACTCCCGACTCCATGGTCCAGGAAATATCTTCAACAAAATCATAGAAGAAAACTTCCCAAACCTAAAGAAATAGATGCCAATAAAAATCCAAGAGGCTTACAGAACACCAAACAGATAAGATCAGAAAAGAAACTCCTCTCGCCACATAATAATTGAAACTCCAAATGTAGAGAACAAAGAAAGAATATTAAAAGCTGTAAGAGAAAAAGGCCAAGTCACATACAATGGCAGACCCATCAGAATTACACCGGACTTCTCCTCAGAAACTTTAAAATCTAGAAGGGCCTGGACAGATGTCCTACAAGCCCTGAGAGAACATAGGTGCCCAGCCAGACTACTATATCCAGCAAAACTCTCTATCAACATAGATGGAGAAAACAAGATATTCCATGACAAAATCAAATTCAAACAAACCCAGCCCTACAGAAGATCCTAGAAGGAAAATTCCAACCCAGAGAAGATAACTACACCCAAGAAAACAGAGGAAATAGAAACCTCCACAGCAACTAAGCAAAAAGAAAAAGAAGACCAGCTATACCAAAATAATGGGAAATAACAACCCCTGGTCAATAATGTCCATCAACATCAATGGACTCAAATTGCCAATAAAAAGACAAAGACTTACAGACTGGATCCATAAACAAGACCTATCATTTTCCTGCATTCAAGAAACACATCTCACTATTGAAGATAGACACTATCTCAGAGTAAGGGTTGGGAAAAGTTTTTCCAAGCAAATGGACCTAGGAAACAAGCTGGAGGAGCCACCCAAATATCAAACAAAATAGACTTCCAATTGAAGTTAATAAAAAAAGACAGAGAAGGGCATTACATACTCGTTAAAAGAAATATTCATCAAGAAGACATCTTAATATTGAACATGTATGCCCCAAATTTATAAAAGAAAAGCTCCTAAAACTTAAATCGCACATCGATCCAAACACTTTAGTAGCAGGAGACTTCAACACCCCACTCACAACTATGGACAGATCATCGGGACAGAAACCAAACAGAGAAATAATGAGTCTAACAGAGATCATGAACCGAATGGACCTAACAGATATCTACAGAACGTTTCACCCAAACACAAAAGAATACACCTTCTTCTCAGCACCTCACAGAAACTTCTCCAAAATCAACCATATAATTGGACACAAAGATAGCCTCAACAGATACAAGAAAATTGAAATAACCCCTTGTATCTTATCAGACCACCATGGAATACAACTGGACTTCAATAGCAAAAGAATCAACAGAAAGTCTACACTCACATGGAAATTGAACAACTCTTTACTAGAGGACCACTGGGTCAGGGAAGAAATAAAGAAGTAAATCAAAGACTTTTTAAAATCCAACAAAAATGAAGACACAACATACCCAAACCTATGGGACACAATGAAAGCTGTGCTACGAGGAAAGTTCATAGCACTAAGTGCCTTCAAAAAGAAAATTGTGACAGCTCATATTAGCGAATTAACAGCTAAACTGGGTGAATTGGAAAAAAGAGAAGCAAACACTCCCAAGAGGAGCAGAAGGCAGGAGATCATCAAACTTAGGGCTGAAATCAACAACTTAGAAACAAAAAGAACTATTCAAAGAATCGATGAAACCAAGAGTTGGTTTTTCAAGAAAATCAACAAAATAGACAGACCCTTAGCCAAATTAACTAAAAGGCAGAGGGAGAAAACACAAATCAACAAAATCAGAAATGAAAAGGAGAAATAACAACAGACATTGAGGAAATCCAGAGAATATTTGGATCCTACTTTAAAAATCTATACTCCACCAAATTTGAAAACTTAAGTGAAATGGACAATTTTCTTGACAGATTCCACCTACCGAAGCTAAATCAAGATCAGATAAACACATTAAACAGCACTACACCCCTAAGGAAATAGAAACAGTCATTAAAAATCTCCCAACCAAAAAAAGCACAGGGCCAGATGGCTTTAGCACGGAATTCTACCGGACCTTCAAAGAGGAAGTAACACCAATACTTTTCAAACTCTTTCACAAAATAGAATCAGAAATAACATTGCCAAACTCATTCTATGAGGCCACAGACACCCTGACTCCTCAACCACACAAAGACCCAACAAAGAAAGAGAACTTCAGACCAATCTCCCTCATGAACATAGATGCAAAAATACTTAATAAAATACTAGCAAACCGAATTCAAGAAAACATCAAAAGTATCATACACCATGATCAAGTAGGATTCATCACAGGAATGCAGGTATGGCTCAATATATGAAAGTCTATCAATGTCATTCACCATATAAACAAAATGAAAGAAAAAAACCACATGATAATCTCGCTAGATGCAGAAAAAGCATTTGACAAAATTCAACACCCCTTCATGCTAAAAGTTCTAGAGAGAACGGGCATACAAGGACCGTACTTAGAAATAATAAAGGCAATATACAGCAGGCCAGTGGCCAACATCAAATTAAATGGATAGAAACTTGAAGCATTTCCTCTAAACATAGAGACAAGACAAGGATGTCCACTTTCACCATATCTCTTCAATATAGTACTTGAAGTTCTTGCTAGAGCAATAAGACAACTAAAGGAGATCAAGGGGATAAACATTGGAAATGAAGAAGTCAAATAATCCCTATTTGCAGATGATATGATAGTATACATAAGCGACCACAAAAATTCCACCAGAGAACTTTGACAGCTGATACACACCTTCAGCAAAGTGGCTTGATACAAAATTAATTCAAAAAAATCAGAAGCCCTTCTTTATACAAAACAAAATATGGGCTGAGAAAGAAATGAGGGAAACAACCCCCTTCACAATAGCCACAGACAACATAGCATACCTGGGGGTAACTCTAACCAAGCAAGTAAAGGACCTGTACAACAAAAACTTCAAGCCCTTGCAGAAAGAAATGCAAGAGGCATTTAGAAGATGGAAAGATCTCCCATGCTCATGGATAGGTAGGATCAACATAATAAAAATGGCTATCCTACCAAAAGCAATATATAGATTCAATGCAATTCCTATCAAAATACCAACACAATTTTTTATAGACTTGGAAAGAGCTATTCTCAATTTCATATGGAACATCAAAAAGCCCAGAATAGTTAAATCAATCTTGTACAATAAAAAAACATCTAGAGGTATCACCATCCCAGATTTCAAGCTGTACTACAGAGCAATAGTTGTAAAAACAGCATAGTATTGGTATAGAAACAGACCAGTAGATCAATGGAATCGAATTGAAGATCCAGAAATAGACCCACATACTTATGGCCACCTAATTTTTGACAAAGAAGCCAAAAAGTCACAATGGAAGAAAGACAGCATCTTCAACAAACGGTGCTGGTCCAACTGGATATCCTCTTGTAAAAGAATGAAATTAGACCCATACTTATCACCTTGTACAAAACTTAAGTCCAAGTGGATCAAAGACCTTAACATAAGGACAGTCACACTAAATCTACTAGAGGAGAAAGTGGGAAAAACCCTCGAACTCATTGGCACAGGTGACAACTTCCTGAACATAATAACAACAGCTCAGGACCTGAGATCAACAATCAATAAATGGGACCTCATGAAACTGAAAAGCTTCTGTAAGGCAAAAGACACTGTCATTCGAACAAAATGGCAGCCTACAGACTGGGAGAAAATCTTCACCAAACCCACATCTGAGAGAGGGCTAATATCCAAAATCTACAAAGAACTCAAGAAATTAAATGCCAAGAATCCAAATAATCCAATCAAAAAATGGGGCACAGAGCTAAATAGAGAATTCACAAAGGAGGAATCCCTAATGGCTGAAGACACTTGAAGAAATGCTCAACATCCTTAATCATCAGAGAAATGCAACTCAAGACGACTCTGAGATTCCATCTCACACCTGTCAGAATGGCTAAGATCAAAAACTCAAATGATAGCACATGCTGGCAAGGGTTTGGAGAAAGGGGAACCCTACTCTACTGCTGGTGGGAGTGCAAGCTTGTGCAACCACTTTGGATGTCAGTCTGGCGATATCTTAGAAAACTTGGAATAGCTTTGCCTCAGGACCCAGCCATACCACTTCTGGGTATACACCCAAATGTCTCTTCACGGAATCTATGTTCATAGCAGCCTTATTTGTAATAGCTAGAAACTGGAAACAACCCAGATGTCCCTCAACCGAAGAATGGGTTTAAAAACTGTGGTACATCTACACAATGGAATATTATTAAGCTATCAGGAACAATGAAATTATGCAATTTGAAGCCAAATGGATGGAATGAGAATAGCTCATCCTGAGTCAGCTAAGCCAGACTCAGAAGGATGCATATGGCATCTATTCATTTATAGTAGGATTTTAACTATATAGTAAAGGATATCGATATTACAACTAACACACCAAAGGGAACATGGACATAGACTTTTTATTTTTTATTATTCTTATTTTCATTTATTTTTTTCCTCTATTTTTTTATTCTTTTTTTATCTGTTTGTCTGCTTATTTGTTTGTTTGTTTTTTAGTTCTCTCTCCCGGGCAATGAAAACTTTTCACTTGTGGTACTTTCTCGTAGACCCCCAATGAATGAGGAGGCTCTTGGCTCTCATATGACCTCTGAACTGAGATGAGGTACTGTTATATAGGGACACCCCACCCCAGAGAAAAGGGATGGAAATGTTAGGGGTTAAAGAAAAAAAATGAAATGTGAAGTTTCGGCCTTTTGCTACTAATTGTCATAAACTGTTTAGGATAATTAAGAAATGCAAACTAATTGTCATGCAAACTGGTCATTTTGTTAGGTACTATGACAGTCTATTGTAGTTATTTTAAGCTAATCAGAAATAAAGCTGCTAAGAGACAAGCAACATCTGCTTATCCTAATATAAGAGATAGACAGGGCCTCTTCAAAAACCTCAAGAGGTCTGCAGAATATGGCATTCAAAGATGGTTTCTTAACTTAAGATTTTTTGACATCAAGACATGTCAGCTCCTGACAGCACCCCCTATTCTACTCCAAGTAGAAGATGAGCATCGAAGAATCTCCAGTGGGAGATTATTGAATTAGTCGCAAGCCTATCTCTTGGTAGGAAAAGCCCCTTGCTCCAACTGTAGACAGAATGCTGTCCAAAAAGGACAAAACCTGGAAGCAGGTAAGTCGACAGCCTAGCTCTGCCATGACAGGGTAGGCAAGTCCTTCATAACCCCTGCTCTACAATCAATGTCTGTCAGAGAAACAGGGCCAAACGACTGAAGATCGATGCTGTAATGTATGGAGAGAAAATGGGAACTGTCCAGGCAGCCACTGGTATGTCATTTCTTAGTTTGGGAAGCTGCAGTTCCTGTACTTCCTATAAAATCAGATATATTTATCCCTCTCAGGTCTTTGAGGTGGTTGAAGAATAGATAGCTAGAGTCTCATAATTAAATTTTGAGTTGTTTAGGAGTCAAGGGAGTGTTATAGACCTAAGAAGATACTTTTAAAATTGTTTTGCAAGTTAGTATGAATATTGAGTTAGATTTAGAACTTTAAACTCATGGAGATGTTTAGATAGTAGAATGTTAAAGTCAGGTGCCAAATACATACATATGGACTGGACATTGGGAATGCACGCTAAGCCATATAACCCTCATAACTGTGGCCTAATTACCTCTGTTGTTTTGTATTGTATCTATTATTATAAGAGAAAGAGACATTTGTTGGACTGAAAGGGGGAGCTGTAGGGGGAAATAAGATATACCTTAAACTTAAAAAAAGTTAAGAAGATGGGGGGTTGAGGGTGAGAGGCTGGGACTTGAGGGGGGAGTAGGGAGGGGATTGTGATTGAGATGTAACTTGAAGGAATAAAAAATAAAGAAAAAATAAAATAAAATAAAATTGTCTATGATATGTTCATATGGGGAGTTGGTGTGAAATTCTATATTAGGTAATAAAAACACAACCTCAATATTACAATATTTTAGGCAATAAAAACACAACCTCAATATTACAATATTTTTGTATATATAATAAAGAATAATCCTCATGAAAGTCTTTTGGGGAATTTATAGCTAACCTGACCTAGTTCAATGGAGAGGGGATAGAGAATATTGACAAATATTCTTAAATCCAGGGGAAATGAAGAATTATTGAACACATATAGCCATGCAGAAAATTAGCTAAGTCAGATATTTTCTGTTAAGATGAAGTCGAAATCATAGAAAATTATGAAAACTTTCCTCTTGAAAACACACACAAGCACACGTACACACACACACACACACACACACACACATACTCACACACCATGTACACATAAACACATAACAATTAAATACAGCAATGCCAGACAATATTACTTATGGCATAGGAGACTTCATTAGGTTAAGTGTACTATTATGTAAGTGCACTATTTCATATTTATAATGGGAAAAGTCCCCTAGCAATGAATTTCAGAAAACATATCCTTACCCTAAAGAACATTCAACTTTCTGTGTATAAAGGTGTTCTTATTACCAAATTATCATGTAATACTTTCACATAATATTTTGAATATTTATTTCCTCATATATAAAATATAAATACTAATATGTTCAGTGATAATTGGCAAGTTTGGATTTAATGTATGAAGACACACATTATTTCTTACAGCTTTAGGTATTCAGTAAAACTTACAACATCTGATACCCAGTGGGACAAGACATCTCTAACACTTGAAATGAAAGGGTGGTAATTGTTCTTTGCCTGTATTTGAACAACCACCATGATTTTATAAATACTACAAATTAATCCCCCAATGTAGATGAAGACAAAAATTGAAGGATGTATCAGACAAGAAGAAGTGGTTACCTACCAGTGAGTTAAAGAGCTTCCTGACACACCCTTTAGCAGAACACCCTAAGTGAATTTATTAAAACAAAATATATGAGACATCTGAAGTATAGTGTATACAAACATTTTTTAATCTTCAAACACACATAAACAAAAATAATACCACAAAATTTTTTCTTTCAGTTTTAGAAAGATTCGTCCACCCAAGCAAGCTGCACTGTGGGGAAGGCAGCCAGAGTCAGCCTGGTAAGGGAGCTGGGCCATGGATTGTCGTGACTTTCTCATACATCTAGACTAATACTAGATTGCATCTTCAGTGCTGCTTTTGTGTGCTCATCTCACCCTGATTTACTTCTGCAGTTAGCCTCTGGATATTCTTATTTTGACCAGCTCCCATACGCCTCAGACATCATCATCATTATTATTGGTCACCTGAGCTGCCTTCACTAAATCCTGCAGGTTTTAAGAAACACAAATCATTTTATTAGGTGTGATTACTGTGCTGTATCCACTCAACTCATCTGCTTCTCTACTTTCTTCCATTTTTTTCCCTCAGGGATACTTTCTGAAGCAATACACCCTCTCATGGGTCACTGCCAAACATCTGTCCAGCCACTGCTGTGAAACTTAACTGCTTCTACTTAACTTTTGCCAAAGAATCCCTGATTATTTTTTACAGTCCCACAGCTCTGTTGTGCACCATACTGAAGTGGGAGAAATGGCTTTGTCATTCTCTACTACATTTTTAATTCTGTTTTACTTCCTATCAGGGAGTAATACAATAGATCTGCCAAGTACCCAGAAGTAGTGAAACTACATTTCCTATATTGACAAATAAATCTCTCTAAACCTAGCTGCTTCCCAAAGCATAGTCATGGGTTCATCAGTAGCTAAATAAGATGTAAAGCAATGCTAGATGATGGCTGATCTTCCTAAATTAGAAACATCTAACTGGCATTATAACATGTGGCAGGCATGATTAGTTAGACAGAGCCTTTTTAGTGATGAGTTCTTCTGAATATCTTTACAGCTAAATCATATAAACTTTGTAATTTCGAAAAGTACTACACTTATTTTATTCAACGTCACACATGTTCATATGAAGCAGGATGTTAACTGGACTTTCATTTTTGTAATATGAAAACTATGGTAAAGTTATATTTTGGCCTAGTTCATGCAACTGAGTCTCTTTCTTTGATGAGCTGCAGGCAGGAGTCAGAATTAGCATAAAACATATGTAGTCTGTGACCTTGTTATCTAGTCTTTGTGTCACTTTCAGTATATATTTTAGTCTTGAGGATTGACCTGTTAGATGCCTAGGCCCTTCAGATCTAATGTGTCAGCTGATAAAACACAGGAGATTTTGGCAACATCTCAAAGCTAGGAGTTCTTTACAGTTCCATTGCCTTCCTCAAAACCAAATGTCCCTCCCAGCAACAGAGTCCGTTCCGTTTACTGGGCCTTACTAACTGACTTTTCTCCTGCAAGATCAGCTTCTTTCCAGCTTCTCCAGGTTGTTTCATTTCAAAATTTAGCATCTATCTCTGAGAGGTACTAAAGCTGGCCTCTTTTTTGGACATTATGCCCACTAAATTAAAAATGGATATTTGTCCTAGTCTGCTTATACTTCCCTTAGTTTACAATAGAAAAGCAGAAAGAATAAAACCCACATGTAAATTTGATTCAGAGATTAAAAAAACAATGAGAAATGGAATCCTTCAGTCTGACTTCTTACATGCTTTCATTCCAAGTCATAAGGAAGTCCATAGATGAGTTGAAATGTCAATTTAATTGTGGAAAGTGATGGAAAAGTGTAATTGCTGTGAGATTAACTGTATTTTCAAGTAGAAAAACTGAGCTGCACATTATCACATAAAGTTCTTGTTTAAAATTGATATCAGCCCAGAGAAACTTCTGCATTTTAAAATGACTTTAATTGGTTCATTTCACACCAGGAAGTCAATGTTTGTTAAATTATTAAGAAAAGACATCATATAATGCTATGGGTCAAGTTCTATTATAAAATATCTTTACACTGAGAAGTTCACTTCAGCAAATATATTTTAAATGTGCAAGTTTAATGAACTATAATGCATTTGGGGATCTTAAAATAATAATAACAAGAAACAGGCATTTTAGTATGGCAAAGACTTCCTAAAATCCTGGTAAAAATTCTCACCTTTTAAAAATTTTCATTCTTTTCTTTATTAACCTCTGTTCACATACACAAGTATGGTGTGGAACTGACCCTTAAATAGAATATACTCACTTCTCCAGAAAATTGCTATAATCATATTTTTTATTGTCCAATTAGCTAAACAATCTTTCCTGATAATAGCTCAATGGCAACACCTCTTCAGTATCACAGGAAGCAAACCTACACCTGAAGAACTTCCTCCTAACTCATAGGCTTGAGTTGCACTCCTGACATTTGTATGCGAGTATGTGTCTACTGTTGTGAAAATAAGATGAAAGATCACACATAAATTTAAGTTAACAAGTGTATTAAAAGATACATCACCTGACATTTATGTAATATATTTCATGTGAATGTGTACATTTACACTTTTTAAAGAAAACAATTCCTTTCATTGGCTTATCAAGGCAAAAAAATTGTGATGAAAGCTTGTGATTATATATTATTTATGACTGAGACCCTATGATAATCACCTTGATCAAACTTTAGCTATGCATTAAAATTTGTGATAATCTTGTAACATAATAGGTTTGAGTACCATTCCATTTATACAAAACAGACATGATGGATGTATAGAAGTGATCTTATAACTGTTAAGTACAGGTTTTAACTTCTGCACACAGATTAAGAGAGGTCATGCCAGGTGACACTGAATTGACACAGACTACCTCAATCCAGAGCCTTACACCTCAGACAACAATTAGGAATGCATGGTTAGTTCTCATTTTCCATTGTAACTACATCACAAAACTCTTGGTACTCTTTCCTTGATGAAAATAGAAAAAGAGTAGTCTTACATATATAACCTATAAGAATGTCTGGCCTTGTATGACCCTTGTATACATCCTCACTGGGTAAATTCATATACCAAAAATTTCTTGAGGAAGTATTACAAGGAGAGCTCTCCAAATTATTATGACATGAGTGAGGAACACAGATAAACACAGATATTTATAGTTTTAGAAGATTTATTTGAGAGAGAGAGAGCGCATGTATGTGTGATGTGTGTGTATACAGTTGTCCATGAAGCCAGAAAAGCATATTGTATCCCCTGGAGTTGGAGTTAGAAGCAATTGTGAGCGGCTGATGTGAGTGTTGGTAATTAAACTCAAGTCCCCTACAATAGAAGTAAGCACTCTTCCCTACTAAGTCAGCTCTCCAGCTGCTTGATGCAGATATTTATAGGTTTATGGTGCATTGTTTGTGAACAATTTCTGCATGGTATCAAGCTAAAGAATGAACTGGCATTATAAAGGAAGAGTTGGTCACTTTTTCATTCTTGAAAAATTTAGGGAAATCTGGACATTAAAGATATTCAGATACATACATGCACAAATCATCTGTAGGGTTATTTTCTTTACTGAATATAGCCCTGCTTTCCTTACAGATCTCAGTAGACAGAGAATTATACCACTAGATTATTTTTCTTCACCTTTAGCTGTAGGACTGCTCAAATTTCCTTATATGTCCCCAAAGAAAGTCTGTCAGGTTTCATTTTGAGTTTTGAGTTAATATTTAACCACACTTTTTCTCATTATACCTCTTTTTAGCATCCCATAAATAACCGTAGTTGTCAAATTCCTTTTAGTCTTTGAGTATACTAAATATGCAAAGATGGATACATTAAGCATATTGCTAGTCTTGTTCTATGAGTATCACATTCAATTCGCCACCTCTGAAAGTGCAAAGAGCTGAATTCCTCTAATAGGCTTCCATCTAGTTGTACTCATAACACCAGTAACTGCATCCCCTTTACCAGTAACTGACTGGTAGTCCTGTATCAAAATCACTTCAAGACCTTTGTGTGGAAAAACTATTAATGCCAGTGTAGCAAACTGTTTCTCAATATGCAGATCTGGGTAGTAATGTGAGTTTCGTTGGATGTGTCATTGAGATCAATACTTGAGGATTGGAGGAAAGTGAAACAATAAGACTTAGCAGAAGGAGAATAGTGCTTCATTGAAGACATTCAAGGTATCTGCCATTTGCATGAGCAGTGACTGACCCTTCAGGGGTATACCAACTAGTAATATCAGGCAAGCTTCTATCATCTGATATATCAATCAATGCTGAAAATGAATATGATCCCTGGTCAGGTAGCCTTTGTTAGCTGATAACAATTCTCAGTAAATCATCAAATGCAGAGCTGTAACTTGTTAGCAATCATCTAATTTGTGTAATGACTTCTTCAGTTTTGCAGAGTAATTGGAGTTTAACTAAGTATTGAAGAAAGGGGTGCAATTAATTTATTTAGTCAAGTTGTCAATGTTCAAAATCTTAACAGCTATGTTCATGAATGCATGACTAAACCCTATCATAAGGATCATTTTAATTTCTCCATCATTTGAAGAGACAAGCTACTTAGTTAAAAAAAAACTAACATATTATTCACCTAATAAGTGAAATGAGCATTTATAGGAAATAAAAAGAAAAAATCAAAGCAAAACATTTATGAAGAGCTTGGTAATAAAAGAGTCAGTATATCTTATATTCAAAATACTTTGGTACAGTTAACTAACACTAAGATCATCACTTTACACACAACCAATAGGGTAGCTTCTAATTATTTTCCTATAATTCCTTATCACTAGTACCTGTTAGATGGACAAGGTTCCAGGGGATCCAGGATCCATTCCTAGAAGGATGGGAAGGAGAAATGAGAGATGGAGGAACCAACCTTGAATTTGAATTGTGGCAGTTGATCAATAAAGCAAAGATCAAATTGAGATCTGAAGAAAAGGATGAAACGTTTTCCATAACCCCAGACATAATGAAAACAGATTAAGTTCATAAACATGCTGCTGAAGTCAATAAGACATCACATAAAGCAAATATTAGATGGGAAATTATCTTATTTGTGCACTCTTTTGATTAATCTAATTAATCTCCAATTACCCTAAAAGATAAAGTGTATTTGAAACAGAAAGAGTAATAGGAGCTTGATTTTGAATTTCTGTCTGATTCTTTTTGATAATTTCCCACACACAAACACCCAATTTTTCTATTGTTATTATATTAGTATGATGGCTTTGTTATAATCACTGAATTGGTTTGTATGAGTTGTTATAATGTATAATTATTACTATTCCTATGGCCTTGATATTGTCTATATTTTTTCACTTCCAATATCTCTAGTGACCTATTGCATCCCACTTGGTTCTTATAGATCTAGATTTCTTATGTCTGCCAGAGAGCTTTATTTTCCCTGTGATAATATTGACTGTATTTCATAAATATTTCATATTAGAATTTTTCTCATTTTAAACATGGAATGTGATAGTTGGGAAGGAAATCATAAAGTACTATTCTCCTATCATCTTGTCAATAAGAAGCAATAAAAACATGTTTGTTGGCTTTTTCTGTAATGAAGCCATTCTCTCTACCATTTTCTAGATTCTGTTCTTTGAATGTCACTAGAACTGCTCACACAGAGTCAGGGAACAGCGTTTTTCCACACTGCACGTGCAGGTCTTCTTTCTTCATGGGAAATATTAATCCTCTGACCAGTAATGAATTTATTTTATAATTTCTTGATATTAGTATGAATTCATATGCATACATATATTATACTTTGAATTACACTTCAAATTTTATTTATCTATATTATTGACCATTGAGACTTGAAGAATATATACTATATACACTTATGTTTTCACAGTGCATTATTGTACTTTCCAAAATTCTTAAAGCAACAGCTTTATCTAGTTGTTTTATAAATGTGTAATAATTGCTTTGAAAATTACGCAGTTTTTCAATTTCCATCGGTTCTTACATTTATTTTATAAATTTCCAAACATAAAGATAAATCTCTGTCCTGTAAAGTTCAATAGGTCAAAATAAATAAGGGGTCATGTACTCACAGTAGTAACACCAAACTTAGTTTATCATACTGAACATTATTTTATGAATAACCTAATTAGCCCCCCTCCTATATCTCTTGAATCCTGAGTAATTGTATTTTTGCTCCCAGTATAGATTTATCTTTAGGTCCAGAATGCCACATATTATAATTATTATAGTATTACCGAACCTCTTCAGGTCGGAAGATTTTATTTGAAATGTTGCATTTCAGTTTCAACTATATCTTTTTAACTCTTTATATTTATGAGATTGCACCATAATTATATCTTCTCCCCTTACCCTTCCTCTTTCCCAACCCTCCCATAAACCTTTTGCTCTTACAAATTCATGATTCATTAACTCATTTTTAATAGCTGTTATTCTATTTATTGATTTAATGGATCATTTGTTTATTTGTGTACAAAAAGATTTTTGGCCTTTCTTGTTTGTTTTATTTTTTATATTTTTGCTTCATATTTTCATAGTTAGAGAGAGTTGTTGAAATCATTTATGCGAGAAGATACATTTAAGTGAGTCCGAACTTCAAGCCAACTGAATAAAACTTTAAGCATTACACTGCATGCTTACTATGATACATTGCCATATTGTTTTAAAAATGACTGTTGTTTCACATTCTTAACAACATGGGATTGTCACATTCTTGTTATGCTGCATCATCACCATCAATTGATAATATCAGATACATCAGATTAAAAATATCCCATCTATCATAGGCTGTGGAGCATATTTCTGTTTTAACAGTCTACCATCTGGTCAAAAAAATAACTCTAAATATCTTTATAGGTGTTTATTTCTAATTTATGTATCTTCTTCAGTAGGGTGCCTATACAGAAGATGCCTGGCTCTTTTATGAAATGAACTATCCCTTATTGCTTAGTACTAAAGGATTTTTAATGCATTTTTAATTTGTTAATTTTTGTGTGTGAGACCTTAGCTTTCAATCCTATTGGAAATAATATTTCCTGACAGTATTAATGTCTAATATAATTAAATGATTAAGAACTATTTTATAAGTTCCTTGAATGGACTTAAATGTTTTTTCTTTTGTGTCTTTTTTTTTCATTTCTTTTGTTTCTTGTTTTTGAGAATTAAGAGCTCTTTCTTTCTTTTTTTTAAATTGAAAATATTTTTTTCTCTCATACAACACATCCCAACCACAGTTTCCCCTCCCTCCACACCTCCCAGCCTCCCCCCCTTCAATCTTACTTCCCCTGTTTCCTCTTCATAAAAGATCGGGCCTCCAAGAGATGGCAATCAAACAGGACAAAGGAAAACACAACAAGACAAGGCAAAAGCCCTCATATCAAGTAGACAAGGCAGGCAGCTGAACATAAAGAAAATGGTCCCAAGAGCAGACAAGAGTCAGAGAAACACCTGCTTCCACAATTACAAGTCTTACGAAACCATCAAGCTAACAGCTATAACAAATCTCAGAGGACCTGAGCAGAACCATGCAGACATTAGACTTCCCTCTTCTGTCTCTGTGAGCCCATATAAGTCCTGCGTTGTAGAAGTAAACTGTTAAATTATTTATCACTATTTATATTATCAATATTTAGACGACACTGTTTCTTTAACCTAACATTATAAATAAGTACACTGACACTTGATGGATTTTAGCAAGCCTTTGACTGAACTGAACAATCTGGCCCATCTAAGCTAGCTCTTAATTCTATTTCCCAAATATGAACCCATATATACCATGCTATGCCTATGTTCTAGGCCACATGGAATAAGGTTCTTTTCTCAAACCCATGGCATGTGTCCTCCTTCCTGCTCTGGCTTCTTCTTTTCTTCTAAACAAGATGCTCTCTGTCTGCCTGAAAAGTCCACAAACCTTTGCCCCACCTACCATTCTCTTTGCCCAATCTCAGGCCTTAGCATTCACTTGATGTACAGCAACCTGGCTTCATGGAGCAGGTTAATTAATATTTAGAATGCATAACATTACCCCATCACTGCTTAGCTGATTCAATGGGCTTCCATCCCCTCCAACTCCTATAATCTTCCCTACTCTCTTTCAGATGGTTTTCTGATCTGGGTGGGGTGCCTGATGGAGACCTCCAATTTAGACAGTCTTTAGTATAATGTCTAGCTCTGGGTCTCTGGGCCTGCTTCCATCTGCTACTAGGGTATCTTCTATGCTGGAGACTGACCAAGGCACTGAACAATGAATGTAGCAGAATATCATTAGGAATCAATTAATTAATCTTTTTTCTTTTTTCCAGTCATGTTTGGTTCTACCCCAAGTTTTGGGCTATCCAGTCTCTGATTCTTGGCCATCCAGGCAGCATAGGACAGGGGCTCTCTCTCTCTCTCTTTCACGTGTGTGTGTGTGTGTGTGTGTGTGTGTATGTGTGTGTGTGTACATGCATGTGTGTGTGTCTGTCTGTCTGTCTGTCTGTGTGGTCATCAGTGACTGCAGAGACTCATAACTGGTTGCACTACTAACAATGAATAACTGTTGAGTGTGCAACCATAAATGAGACATCTATATCACCCTCTTAAAACTCCAGCAAACATCACAGAAGCAGGAAGACTGTAAGAGCTGAAGGATATGAGGGAAGCAGTGTGAAATACTGAATTTCAGGCATGACAAGGTTAGTAATCTTTTTGAAATCACGAAAGATGTGGTTATCTGTACAAAACTGGGCCTGTCAATAACCTCTCATGGAATGAACAGTACTTCATGGGGCCTCACCCTCAGGATGTAAACACAGTTAATGGTTAATGGGGGAAGGAGAGACATTTTCTTCAGTAGTCTAGCCACTGGTGTGGCACCTAAGCTTCTGTAAACAAATCCTTACTCATGATACTGTCAGAAGCTCTAATGAAACTTCCTGGGTCACAATGAGGAGAAGGAGGAGGAAGAGGTTAAGGAGTGGGAGCAGAAAGGACAGAAAAGGGAGGAAAAGACATGAAAGTAGTTGGTAAGAGGAAGGAGATAAGCAATAATAAAAGGGTGACAAAAGAAGGTAACCGGTAGGGTACTGATCATAACAATTCATCATAATGATTGAAATGCATTATGACTGTATAGAAATGTCAAAATGAAACCCATTGTCATGTATAATAAATATATGCTAACTAAAATAAAGAAATATTTATCTTCTTAAAAGCCTATATTTTGATGTTTCTCTTACTAGAAACAGCACAATAAAAACAGGGCTAAATTCAGAATTCAATAAGGGATTATTGTGCTAGGTGCATTAAAGAAATTAGAAAAATAATAATAGACATTAATTTGATGACCCCAATAGTGCCACCAAATGTGAATACTTGCAACTCTAATAGCATCAACTGTTATAATCATGGTGTCTTCTCTTCCACTTTAAATTCATGTATTCTCTTGATCCCCAAATGTCCTTCCTTCTCAAAAAATTAACAGAAGTGCTTTGTAACTGTAGATGAAATCTTTTTAAATACATATGTATTCACTCGGTTTACTTCATACTTAACTTCCCACTCTGTGCTATTTTAGTCTTCATGCACTTGTATCTGTAGAAATAACAGACTTTCAAATTCTAAAGAATTCTCCTGTTTACTGTACAGCTCCCAAGCTTCTTATGACTGATGTTATGATTAAACACTCAAGTTAGAATTGCAAATAAAGGTTACCTGCTGCTCAGAAGACAGGGCAAACAGGAGGCCTCTATCACAAAGGAAACTCTACAGCTTTGAAATCCTGGTAACAGGTTTAAATGTTATTTTAAACTGTGTAAAGTGAACTACATGTTTTATAACTGGCTTTCAGGACAAGCGGTTATTTTTGCAAAATATACTGAACTTTCAGAGACTTTATGATGGGCATAGAAATGAATGAAAATGTGTACTTAGAATCAACTTGATATTAAATTAAAATCTGTTTGTGGTTCTGCTGTTTTGCCTAAAGGTCTGTAGGTTCTTGTACTGACAAAATGACAGAGATTTAGTTTAACAAGAGGCATTGAACTTAGACCAGAAATGTGTTAATTATTGAACTAAAGTTTTATTTATTGTGATAAAATGTAGAGACAAAAGAAGAGTAGTATTTCAGTGTATATCACTATCAATTTTATATCATTGGTGTGAGTTATATAACACTTAAACTATTTTAATATTGTGAGTTATATAAAACTGTAACTGAAAATAAATATCAACAATCATTTGTACATAGTTTTCTTTTTGTTACATTTTATATTTTACTTTTTATTTTAAAATGTTTTATATAAAATATATTTGATCATATTTCTTCCTTCTCTCCTAATCATACTGAGGTAGATAATCCAAACCACAAAGAACAAATATTGCTTTTATTTTCTTATATGAAGTTGTTATATTTTAAAATTTAAATATGGGAGTTTCAATAAGACTAATCACAGAATTCATTTAGCTAGTAAGAGACCCATGGGGGAAAGGAATCTTCCAAGAAAGAAGAAACAGAACATATTATTATAAAGGAATGAAGGGAAAGTTGATTCTAGTACATATTGTAAGCACTTACAATTTTAAAAATAGAAAATAACATTTTGCTTTAAAGAACATAGAACAGATGATTTATTTCCTAATATTTACATGAAAAATAACTATAACTCCTTCCACAGTAAATGCAACTGAAACATATACATGAGAAATACAATGGTCTACAGAACTCAGAACACAAGAAGCAGCGTAACAGGTTCATGGGTATTCTCTTTGGCTCATATGTGTCAGAAATGGTACTAAAGAGGAATTTACAACAAGGGATCCACACACAACGTCTGCATCCAACGTCTTTCCTTTCCAGTCAAGAATGAGAAGAACAAATAAGGGAACATTTAGGTAACTACGGTGCTATTACAGCTAAACAATCCTCCAAAGACCCAAGCATACCAGCAAACATTGAGAATAGTAAATACACTGCAGATGTTCATATATGCTAGGTTTGTCCACGCATCATCATCTCCATTTTCTGCTTAAGTAGAGTGAATGAACAAGTCAGAGCTTACCTTTCTTCTGCTGGTAACTAGCTCCATCCAGTCTGCAGAAAGGGGACTGAGTTGGGACACTAAACTTCACACTATATGCAGTACAGTGACTCTCACCTGATCAAAGATGTCGAGGAAGCTAACTGTACAGCAAATATGTAAGCATCCAGAGCTCCATACAAATGTGAAAACTCAACGGAACCCCAACAATAAAGCAATAAGGCAAGGAAAGCGAACACGGAGGTGATGGAATTGTCACAATTACTTGACAGAAATTTTAAAGCAGTCTTAATTAAGTGTTTCAGTGAAGGAGTTGTAACATTCTAATCACTAAACACAGAGATGAAAGAATAAGTATCATGAATGCAAACAGCAGGAAGGCAATAAACTGGAAAAGAGAAAAGTATGAGAGATATGTGGTACTAAAATCAATTTAACATTTCCCATCACTGAATTTTGTTAAAACTGATAGGTACTTAAGAAAATGGACAAACATGGTAAATATGGCAAAATATATGTCCACGGATCTGTATTGTACATGCATGTGTATATATATATATCAATAACATGGGTTATTTACATAAAGGTAAAGAAATAAATATCAATACACATGATAATCAAACTTGTAAAGCTTAAAAATCAAAAAAACTAAGGGGAAAATACTTAGAGAATCAGAAAGGAAGTAATTCTATTTTGTATTTTGATAGGAAAACTATTTGAATGGCAAATATTCTTTACTATAAATCTTAGAGACCAGAGAATATGGTACAACATTTAGAACTGATGAAAGGAGTAGGCAAGGAGAAGGAGAGAGGAACAATAGTAGTAAGGTCACCCTTATGGCCTATGTTCCTTCTAGTCACCTATTATTGGTTCAAAAATAGTGCTACGTATGGAGCAAAACTTAAATCCAATTTAGAAAATATGTTTTATCCCTAAAATATTCATGCAACCATTTGATCAGTGATCATGTCTTGCCAGACAGGTCATTGCTGTAACTCAACAAGATTCACAGCTGGATAAGACTAATGATTGCTTTTCCTTTCTGGTAGAGTGCATAACATTTTCCAACAGTATGAACTTTGGCCAATAGAGTTAAAGCTCCAAAGTCAGTACTGATTTGATATCTCCATGTTCTTTCTTTAGCAATAAAGTCTTATCATCAAGTTGTTGAGTATAAGCAACGGCATATCCTACTGTCCTAGAAATATATATCCTAGAAATACTGCTCATCTATATACATTGATTTTCTTAATTTTAACTTATTTATTCATTTTAACATCTTATTCACAGCCCCCTCTCTCTTCTCCTCTCAATCCTACCATCCCACCCTCTGTCCACATTCCCCCTTCCCTTTCTCCTTAGAGAAGGGACCCCTCATACCAACCCACCCCAGTACTTCATGTCCCATCTGAACTAACTGAATCCTCTTCTACTGAAGCAAGTCAATGCAGCCCAGCTAGTGGAAAGGTATCCAACTGTAGGCAACAGAGTAGGTGTCAGGGATAGCCCCTTTGACAATTGGTAGGGGACCTACATAAAGACCAAACTGTACCTCAGCTACATGAGTGTAGAGGTTCTGGGCCTAGTCTATATGTGCTCTTTGGTTGATGGTTCAGTCTCTGTGAGCTCCCATGGGCCTGGGGTAGATGCCTCTGTTGGTCTTTTTGTATAGTTCTTGTTCCCTTCCAGTGACTCTGTTCTTCCTTCAAATCCCCACAAGACTCTCTGGTCTCTGTCCAGTGTTTGGCTGTGGGTCGCAGTATCTGTTTTGATCTTTTGCTGGGTAGAACCTCTCAGAGGACAGTCATGCTATGTCCCTGACTACAAGCTTAGTGGAATATCATTAATAGTGTCAGGTGTTGGCTCAATCTCATAGGTTGGGTCTCAAGGTGGGCCAGTCTTTGGCCTGCCATTCCCTCAATTTCTGTTCCATTATAATCCCTACATGTCTCATAGGCAGGGTAGATTTTGGGTTTCAATTTAGGGTTTATGGGTGGGTTGGTGTCCCTTCCCTCCACTAGTGGTCTTTCCTGGCTTCAGGAGATGGCTACTTTAGTCTACATATCCCCCACTTCTACTATTCTCAGTTAGAGTTACACATATATCCTCACAGGAGCCTACCCTATTACAGTTCTCCAGTTTTTCCCAGAGATCCTGCCCTTATCATTTTACCTTATTTCTCCCAGGGATACCACCTCCCAACCCTGCTTTTTCCACCTGATCCCCACCCTCATTCCCTTCCCCAGCCCCCCTCTTGCCCATATACCATGCCTGGGCATATATCTAAAGATGCTCCATCATACCACAAGGACATTTTCTCAACTATGTTCTGAACAGCTTTATCCAAAATAACCAGAACCTGGAAACAATCTAGATATCTCTCAACCAAAGAATGGAAAAACAAAATTTGGTATATTTTCACAATAGAATAGTACTCAGCTATTAAAAACAAGGAAATCATGAAATTTGCAGGCAAATACATAGAACTAGAAAAGATCATCCTCAGTGAGGTAACCCTGACCCAGAAAAACCCAGATGGTATGTATTCATTTAGAAGTGGATAATAGCCATATAGAATAGGATAACCGTCCTACAATCCACAGACCTGAAGAAGCTAAGTAACAAGGAGGCTCAAGAGAGTATGCTCGAATGTCACTCAGAAAGGGAAAACATAGACATCAGAAATACATTGCTTTTTATTTATAATATATAAGAAAAATAAACACCCTGGATGTCCACCAACTGATGAATTGATAATGTAGTTATGATATATTTATACAATGGAATGTTTATCATCAATTAAAAAAACAGGATTATGAAATTCAGTGATAAACATATGGAACTGGAAATAATCTTCCCATGGATGTAACACAGACCCTAAAAGACAAACTTCATGTGTTTTCCTTCATTTGTGAGTGTAAACTTTCAATCTTCAAATGTGTGTATATCACTCAGGATATCCATAGAATCAAGAAATTAGTACAGGAAATGGGGAGCCATTTTCTTTTTTAATATATTTTAATTGAAATGGAATTATATCTCCTCTCTTCTTATTTTAGTATACCCATCCCCTCTCAGCTACCTTCCCTTTAAGTCCCCCAATGCCCCCACTTTCAAGTTGATAGCCTCTCTTTCAATGATTAGTATATACACAAATACATACAATACATATGAGACTGTTTGCTGTTTGTGTGTATATGGTTTCAAAGCAGGTTAATCTACATTGGACAGCTAATAAAAGGGCTCATCCCTGAGCATACATACCCTTCCTCTCTGAGTATTTATTAGTTGTCTTTAGTTCTTTGTCTACATATGGGAACCCGCAAAATTTCCACCCCTTCTCATGAGCATGTCTTGTTTATGTAGTCATTTCTAGGACAGACATTTCACAGCAGGCTTCCTGGTATTCTTGGTCTTATATTCATTCTGCTCATTTTTTTTCTGATGTTCCCTGTGCTAAAGATGCTGGATCTGGAATACTAACTACATATGAAGAAAAGTGAAATCATGAAATTTGAAGTAGGCCAATTCTAAAGAAAGGGAAAGGAAAGCCAATGTTATAAATGCCCCAAGGAGAATAATGGCAGAGAGGATTAAATTTTGGAGGAGTATGAAAGGACTGAGTAGAGGGAGGAATAATGGTGGGAAATTAACTCTAAAGATCCTTGAGAGAGTCATCTAGAAACCAACCTATTACTCTAGGTCTACATACACATCTATAAGAAGAATTAAATACAAGAATTAAAAAGAGTTAATTGGTGAAATGGAGTAACCTGAAAGTGGCCCAATAATGCCCCTGCTGAACACCACAGACTACTAAATAAAACCCTAGTTCCAGGCATTGGTTCTCTCATTTGGAGCTGCTGGCCAATGAGGTCAAAAGACTCTCAGACATTCCAGACCTTAACCCTATGATCTTCTTCTCTCCACTTCTAAGCACTGGAGTTACAAGTGTGTACTTGAAGGCCAGGTTTATATGGAGGTGAGAATAGAATCTATAGCTTTGCTCATGCAAGCAAGCACTCTACTAGATAATAAACTCACTTTTAATATTGAATATCTCAAAATATACCTCTCACCTACAAAATGCCAATGGACATGTTCATATAATCTTAATAACATTAAAAAATCTTTTTTCATTAAGTAATATAAAATCTCAATGTGAAACAGAAAAGGTAACACAAATGATAAGTAATGATTCCATTTTTATTATATCTGCAGCTTCATATACGAGATAGATGACTTGAATTTGAGATTTTCTGAATACATCATAGATTGAAATTTTCCTTCTAATAAAAAACACTTAAATGTTTTTCACATGACAAACACATTCATTTATAGAAACTAGAATGAATGAACTGCTACGGGAGTGGAGAAAGCTACTATTCTTCAGCCTCTTTGTATAGATATTTAATCTTAGTCTCTGAGATAGGCTTAGCAGAATAATGAATCAGCCAGAGATAGTTCATTATTCTCCTGATTCATTTAAGTTTACCTTCCGTGTTGACTAAGAGATAAGAAATTGAGGACACATTGATACTCTGAGAATAGCAGTTTCAATGATATCCAAAGCAAATGCATCTATACCTATAAAGTTTACTTTAAATAAACAAACAAAACAAACAAATACACATTTAAACCAAAGGTTCTTTCTTAATTGTAGCATAATGTATGGAGAAAGAATGGACTCAAATCCTATATGTAGAGTTGATTAATATGTATCATTATTTATTGCTTATTGTGAGATTTTACTAGAATTTGTAAAAGGTAAGATAGTAAAACCAATATAGGTTTAAAGGCTTGTATTTAGGATGTCAATTAACTAAGATAAAAGCTAACATGTTAAGAACACTTCTCTCCCAATAAAATTAACTGTTTGCACACTTATACTACAAAATACTTTTCATTTATATTATTTTTCTTTGATTAAAGGGAGGTTTGTTCTGGTTGCCTCTGTTTTCCATATTGATGTGACAATCTCTGCTCTTACATTTTCTCTAGAATTATGTCCATCTATTCACATTTCTAAGCTGGTCCATTTATCAGTGTCACACAATAATTTGTCACAATAAAGACTTCCAAATGTCAGCACCATATCACTGTATTTCTTAAATCAAAACTCACAGGAACAGAGGTGCTGGATAAGGCTCATTAGTTAAAAGTATTTGTTTTTCATGCAGAAGACCTGGAGTTTCACTCCCAGCACACTTACTGAAGAAGGTAACTTCAGTTCCAGGGTATCTGATGCTGTCTTAAGACTCCCAGAGCTACCAGTGCACATATGGTGCACATACATACTGAAAAAAAAAAACAACAGGAAAAATTCAAACACTTAAAAAAATCTTGAAAATTTAAAAAAGAATCACAGGAATTGAAAGAGAGGAGAGAGAGAGAAGAATATATATATGCATATATATACATATATATGTATGCACGCATACATATATCTATACACACACCCATGCACATACTTATCTGTACAAGGACAGCATCAATGGGAAACAGACTTTTCATGTAAGTCTGTAAGTGTCAAGTGAAGATAGAAATAGTTCCAGGAGTGGTGTAAAGGGCTCAGGAATCACCTCTGTAATGCTCAATGTCATGATATTGTGAGTTAGCAACAGCTGCACATGCACTGTGAAGCTCTAATAAGCTCTAATAAGATGTTACAACTTTCATTTGAAGGTAATAATTCATTTCTTTTCCAGGTATCATTACACAACAGCTTGTTATTGCCATCTAATCATTTATTCTGCTTAACTCCAAATAGTGTAGTATACCTCTATAACATGCTGTTATTATTTTACCATCACCTGACAGGTACACTACAGATCTGACAATACTATATTAAATGTCACTATAGAAAACCATGTTTTATATTCTTGATGTAAGTGAATATTATGGATTCTTAATAATCCAGCCAAGGCAGTGTGTTTTCATATGGCAAATGCTCAAAGAACTGTTTGCAAAACATAGTTCTTGTCTGATATCATCAGGCAGTGTCAACTCTCCAAAGTCTGTTATAACAGGTGTAAGGATCATAAATGTTACATTTATATATGCATTTACCCAGTATTTTGAAATTATGTTTCAGAGAACATTTCATGGTTTTCCACACTCCCAATAGTGTATAGTGCTTATAGCCTCAGTATATGTCAGGTTTTCAAATGGTATTTACTACTTTATGTGAAATAAAAAATAAAACCAGGAGCATGACACTTGTTTAATAGTAAATGCATAAAATGCATTTGAAATTTCAGTAAAATACATACCAAAATGGTGTTCCAATATAATGATGTAAATACTAGGAAGTTATACTGAAAAAAAAATCTACATTTGGTCACTACCATCAAGATCTCAGTTTCCTGAGCATAAAAGATTGGTATTACATACTACTTTGCTATCCATTCCTTATATATATATATATATATATATATATATATATATATATATATATATCAGTAAAATTGTTGTAATTCCTTTTATAGTATTTGTCAAATTTGATCTCTCTCAGCTCTAACATATTCTTGACTCTATCATTCAATATCAATTTTACTATATTACTCCAGTTTAAACTAAATGTTATCTATAAGCTATCATGGTCAAAGACATTGCTGTTAAATAATTCACAAATCATTCATAGAGGTTGTTGATGGATTGGAATTTTTCTCCATCCTCCGTCCATCAGTTTTATATATGTGAACATAACTATGTGTGTTTCTGTCTAATTTATTGTCCATGTGTTAACATGTAGGCATGTCAGATTGTCTGCCTCTCTCTTCCTCTCTGCCTCAAAATGAATGAATGAGCCCCTGAACTTCTCCCAACTGGCCACACTCCTATTCTCTGAGTTAAAGAGCCCAGAGATTTTTTTTTTTGCCAGTATAGCTAATTAAGCTGTAAACCCTCAGAGAAAAGTCTGATTGAGTAATCAACATCTGATGCTACACCCACCTTTACATTTTTCCCTGACCATGCTGAAAAAGGATTCTGGCAAACTACATTTTCTTCTCAACTTAAAAATGAGGCCACATAAGAGATTGGAAACTCAGATGAAATTTAGAAAACTCTATCTGATGAGTTCTTTTGGCTACCCAAACCAAAATCTGTAAAATGAGGTACCTATCTTGCTATTTGAAGGAAAGAAATGACCCTTAGTCGTGAACTATAATGATGTGGTTGGATAAACATTAGGATAACAGTCAATAATTGTTTTGTGAGCACTTAAAAACAAAGACAAAGTACATGGGGGAAGTGAGAAGAGGTTTGAGTGGCTCCTGAAAATCAAAGGATGTCGTAGAGCCTGAAACCCTAGGAATTCTAGGAAACTTGTTCTTTTGGTGAAGTATATAGTCATGTTTGTGCAGAGGTTGTGTACTTCCCCAATGTTTAGAGAGTCATTGGAGCAATGGACAATGGTGTGTCCTTTTATTTAGATGAGATTCATTTTCTTTCTTTTTTTTAAGTCTCTTGTCCTTTATTCTTTTCTTTATAAAGCTATCCTTTATTTCCACATCACCTTTCTCATTTGTAAACATTTTATTTTACTTATTTTGTTTATTTATTACTTCAGGTTACATCTCCATCATAGTTCTACCCTCCCACCCTCTCCTCCTTCTCCCACCTATCCTGCTCCTCTGGTGTGGGGTGTCCCTACATATCAACCCCCTTCAGTTCAGCAATCATATGAGGGCTAAGAGCTTCCTCATGCACTAGGGGTCTACATGGCAGCTCCACTAGGGCAAAGTGTCCTACTAACAGGTAATAAAGTCTATGTTCCTGTTCCTTTAGGTCTGTTGGTTGTAGGATAGTTATCCTGTACTGTATGGCTAAAATCCAGCTATAAGTGAATATATGCCATGTGCATCTTTCTGGGTCTGGGTTAGATCATTTAGGATGAGCTTTCAATGATTAATTTTTTTTTGGATTATGTTATGTCTAAGATCATCTGGCTGCTGAATGATCTAGGCATTGTCTTAGGGTCAAATACAGAAGTAATCATCATCCTGCCACAATAATCCACTTTCTGAAGCTAGAGACTATCATATTTTTAGCTGTTGACAGCTTCTCTGTATGACAAACAGTAGAACAATGATTCACTACTGTAGGAGTTAATTTGGGAAAATCTTCACAGTCCTAACAGTGATGTTTTTGTGAGATAGCACCTTCCACACACCACAGAAATCCACCTACATAACTTATCTATCTCAGTATTAAAAACTGCATGATAAAAGATTAATTTGTATAATTTAAACAACCATTAGAACTCATATAAATATCTGATGATATAACATGTTTTATTAATTTTGCACTTTGACATTACATACATGTATATAATGTAATCTGATCATTTCCTCCACATTGTCTATCACCTGTCAGATCCTTGTCAATCACCTTCCCCTGTTGGGGTAGTGTTAAGCATTCTAAATGTTAATTAATTGGTCCTGCTTGCTGTCTGTTACTTACATTGACTCTGATTGGTTAAATAAAATGCTGAGGCCTGAGATTGGGCAAAGACAGAGAAAGATGGGACTTCCTGGGATCAGAGCAGGAAGCCTGGGCTTTAGACAGAAGATTAATGCATTCCAGCCAGCATCAGGAAGAAGGCATTCCAGCCAGCAGCAGGAGGAAGGAGGCACACACCATGGGATAGAAAAAGGAACCTCATTCCACATGGCCGGGAACATCGGCATATCGTGGAGAATGGCAGTCCAAGGGGACGTATGTATATATGGGGTCATATTTGGGTAATAGAATTAAGAGCTAGCCTAGATGGGCCAGGAATGCACAACTCAGGCCAAAGCTTGTTAAAAATCCATGTGGTTTCTGTGTACTCTTTTGTAATGGCTGCTTAAAGATTAACAACTGCCGAATCAATTAAATATAACCTAAATACTGGTTAAACAATTTAATTAGTCATATTTCTTTCTACATTCCCCTCAATCTCCAATTACCTCTTTCTAAAATTTATGATTTGGGTATGAATTTTTGACACACTCAATTTAACTAGACACATTTGTGGGAGCATTATATTTAAACTATACATTGGTACTTGAAAGGGTCACCCATTCATACACAGTAGAAGGCAATGATTCTCCTTTTCCCCAAATCGACCAGCAACAAATAATTCAGTAATAAGGAGAGAGATTTGAGTCCCTTCTCCATCCAAGCCTACCTCTTGAAATCCACAGCTGTTATGAATTTTTCATTGCAATAACCAAGTCTCAACAGAAGATGACATTTTACAGTCCTCTCCATCTTCCATGTCTTACATTTTTTTCTGTAATGGCCTTTGAGTCTTAGAGGGATGATGTAAGTGTTTTATATAGGATTGCAATGCTTAAATGTTTGAAGTGATGATTGGGTGCTTTCACACAGAAGACACTGAATAAACCACACAATGCTTGGCCATGGGGGACCTTTTGGATTCTTGAGTGAAAGAGACCAAAAATGAAAATATCTCACATAATTAAAAATAAAAAGAGTTTGTGTAAGACAAGGCATACCTGGGTATCACACCAAGACAAACCATCACCAGGCAAGCCTCATTAAGTGTGATATAGACCATAGCCTCTAGAAAGCGAAAGCATGTTGAAGACAACGCAGTTGTACAGTGAACTGTGCAGACAGTTTCCTATAGAAGACTGTAAGAATTTTTTGTGAAAAATAAAACAATACAGAAACACATATATGAACTTGCCAGCCAGGCAAGTCATCCCACAGTGTCTATTCAAACATCTGTGGAGACACTCTTAACAGTACCAGTGATTCATCTGCTAATTTCACATAAATCCAAATCTATGCATTTGCTATATTAGGAGAGAGGAATACAGATGACCTAGTTTTCTTTTTTTTATAAAACACCTATCTATTCAAAGAAGATCTTGCACAGGAAGAACTCTACACATTGTTTCCTCCATTCTCCTCGGTACAGTCTCAAGATGCTGGAGTTGCCAAACTCAATACTCTACTTAGTCTTACAAGGTAAATACAAGAAATAAACCAGGGAAATACATGCAAATCAACATTCTAGTCCTTCGTTTCATTGTAACAAATAAGATATTTAAGACAAATTAAAAAAATATTGAGACTGTATATAATTTTAATAAATAAACACAAAAAATAAAAAAGAAAGAAAATTAAGGAAAAATATTCTTAGGACAAGTTTTAAAGACAACTAAAAAGATTCATTTAAAAAACCCTCTAAATCCTATGGTTAAAATGATATGCAATTTTGAAAGCAACATTTATTTCTTCTAAATGAAACAAGTGGAACAGAACATTGACCACCTCAAAATTTGAAAATGTGCAGATTGGCTCTACAGTGCATTATCTCAGGTTTTACATTAGAGTTCAAGAAGGAGTGACATGTAAAATTAGAATAATTATGCAATCTAACAATATTAGCAATCTAAAATAATTAGCAAATATTTGATAGGGCAAATTTAGAATGAATAAATAGCTCCAATTATATGCCTGCAGGTTAGAAAATAAAGTGAATCTTCTTGATAATTATTAAGAAATTTTGAATTTGCTAAGTCTAGGGCTGTGAAGATGACCTTTAGGAAATTTGAGTCAATTCTGCCTTCAAACCAATGTTTATTTTCAGATCAGGCCCATGGTGAGAAATTCCAAATATGAATTTCCAAGAATTAGCATCTTGCAAATTCCCAAATACATGACTTTTGGAAAGGAAAAAAATATCATTATATAAGATATTAGGATAGTTGTAAATAGATACAAAATTAATATCCTATCTTTTATTTCCTTAAAAGAGTAGTCATTTCATCTTTGTTGATGCTCATGCGATTGATGCTCCAGCTATTCTTGGAGAGGTATATACAAGTAAGTGACCCTGCAACAGCATATAATATTATGTGGAAATTTTCTCTGTAAGGTGAATTAAAATATGTATATTAACAGGGATGTCATTGAACACAATCAATGCAGAACACAGCAATGGAAGTTGCTTAGAAACAAGAAATAGATTCAGAACCATTTGTAAAAGTAACCTTTTTTTTCCTCAAAGAACAAGAGTTCTGGAAGAGTTCTATTGAACTAAGAGCTGGGTATTTTACATTTAATGTATTTTTAGGATTTATATATTTGAAACAAAAATGAAAATATCCTATTAGCCATTTTTACAAGTTGTACAGCCTGTCTTATATTGCTTATTGTGGCTCTTCTCTGTCCTTACTGTTTTAGTCTGTCTGTCTGTCTGTCTGTCATTCCTTCAGTTCCTCTATTGCTCTTCTATCTACAACTGCCATTCTATTGGGGCTGTAGAATTGAGTCATCTGAGCACCAAATATTTTCATTATTGATTCAGGTAAAGCTCCTCTTTTCCCATCTTCATCTGGTACCATCTTCTATCCTTTTTTGTTGTTTTTGTTGTCTTTAAATAGGTCGTGTTAAATTATGCTACCCTCTCATTATGAAATTTCCTTCATTAAGAAAAAACCAAAAAACACAAGTATCTGTCTTAAATCAATGCCATGGCTCCTGCTGTAGCCCTGTTCAAGCATGCTTGCCTTTGAGCTTCTGACTGAGGTGACTGAGAGTGGCAGGGCTGGTGAGACATTTTACTGTAAATGTTGGCAACCTTTGAGGCACCTCATAGTCATTCGCTGGAGCCCAGGAAGCAATTTGTTTGGCCTACTCACAGCCAATTTGCATGATTTGCTTAGACTTTTTAAATTCTATTGTAAAACATTTTCCTTAAGAAAAACAATGAGACCAAAGCTGAATCTGGACTAACAAGTCCATATTTTAGCCCCTCTGGACACCTGTTTCCTATTAGTTAGTGAAATCTAAGATTTTTAAAGGAGTTGCTTGCTATTACATTCTACATTATCACAAATGTAATGTATTACGATTTACAGGAACACCCCTCTTCTACAGATGCTATTCACATGTTTAGGAGATAATTGTCATAAGATAGAAAGAATGGATGGTTTAAAGAGTTATCTTTGGTGAGAAACCCTTTGTTCGGTTGTTTGTTATTGAAAATATCTGAGGAATGCTTCATCAGTCTATTTTTATGTCTAAATGTTTTTCAAATTTAACTTCAAATTTCTGATGAAGAGTGGCAATGATATGTGACTAGTGATTTCTGATTTCCTGCCCTGGATGCTGTTCTGCATGCTGGTGTCAGGTTCATTAGGATCCTCTTAAAGTGCCATCATTATGTCACTTTCTACTGACTGCTAGCAGCAAGTTGTGTGACATGCAAAGCTGTAAGCATATCCACCCTCAGACTTCATGAAGACCTGGGCAGGCCTACCTAACTCTGCTGAGCATGCGGGACTTCCCCCTCACTCTTCTGTATCTGGTTATTATTCAGTTACTTGCACAAGATATCTTTCCATTAATGGAAAGATATTTGAGAATATCTTTGAAGAATACACAATTAGAATGTTTCTATCAGCATTTATTTCTTCGGAGGTCATTTGAAACAATTTTGTTTGGGGACCAGAGAGGTAGCTAAGAGGTAGCTCTTATTGCAAAGAAAGACAATCTGAGTTCCATGCCAAGAATCACATGGTAGAAGGACTGAATCAACTCTACAAGTTGTCATCTGACTTCTATACTTGTGCTGTGACATACATGGATGTACCCTTCTGCACACAACATACTACATACATACATACATGCATACATACATGTATGCATGCATAAAAATAAGAAAGAAATTTTGTTTTACATACATCACCAGTATCTGAACTGACAAGGAACAATTAAAGTATTCAAAAATATCTGCTAGACTGTTATTACTAGGAAAATGTGGAAAAAATATATTGCATCAAGTCATGTCTACACAGTTACTAACAACTCTAGGTGAAGATTAAGAGAACAGAACCCCTTACTTTGCTGGGATATTGTAAATGTCACTTTGTTCCTGATCTGTAATTGCTTTAAAATAACCATATGGTTCAGGAAGTACACTATCATATATTAACCCAAGAAATATAAGATACAGTATCAAGAACAATGATGACATGAAGAATGTGAGGGTATCATTTCTCATTGTGTTGCAAATAAAACAATCCAACAACTGGAAAATATAAAAAATGATGTTTTCACATATACACTTCAGGATTATTATATAGAAATGAAATATGGATGCATGCTGCTTCTTGAATGAATACTGAAATACTGTAGAATTGAAAATTGTACAGTGAATTTATAGGTACTAATGCCAAATCCACAAGACCTAAATTGGTGAATGCCTGGTAAGGGAGGTGGGAGTTTTCTGCAAGTGGGCACAAGGCAACATATGGAAACAAGGAGGTGCTAAAAATTGCTGTGATGATGAGTTACACAACTCAATATGCTTACTAAAAATTAATGCATTATCTACAATGGGTGAATTTATTTGCATACAAATTATATTCTAAAAAACTTGCTAAAATTGCTGTTATAAAAGTTTCAAAAGTAAAAGAAAACCAGCCATGAATTAATTACTAATACAAGTAGGACTGTTTTAAATAGCAACATGTGAAGATACCTTAAATATATGTGAGAAACTGCCATTGTCTTTATCACATTTAGTCAACAAAGTACAAGTGACAGCCAATATACAAAAAGTGTATAAACTTAGGACTGCAAATTCAGGAAGTATCATTCTCTCAAGATAGGCAGCAAATCTTTCTTCTCCTTTTTATTTTCATTCTTATTTGTTCTTTCTTCTTGAAACTAAGACATTGGAAGCTTTTCAGACATATTTCAAGCCCCTTTAACATTAGACATCACTCTAAGCACTTAAAATAAAATAACAAGCAAATGCAAATAAGACATTTCACAAAACCACAAAACACATTGATTTATTACTTGTCAACCAACAATAAATATTTGTATGAATAAAAGAACAGAACTTTCTGGCATTTATTACTAATGTGAAAGTCAGGTAGTAAAATGTCACTGAAAATCAAAGAACATATTGCTTTGCCCTGGATGGTTAAAATTGATCTGTATGAGAAGTTAAGATTAGAATTGGGGGAACTGTTGAAAAGGGAGCAATAATGCTGGGAAGAATTAACGCAAGCAAATGCAAGCATTCTTGGAAGGGATGAATTTAAAGTATGCCAGATTTTCCTTGGATCAGGGAATTTAGGGAAAATAAGGGCACTTTATTCAATTTGAATTTATTGTTATTGAATATGTGTTCTCATGAACACAGAATCATACACTGGCAAGCAAAATATTAGAAAGAAGACTTACAATTTTTAACTATTCATTGTTTCAGAAAATCACACACACACATACACAAATGAACAAAACTTTCGGAAATCTTTTGGCTTTGTAAGGACTTCCTTTCTTTCTGTTTCTCCCACAATTATTATGACAACATCGTAGAAGGGGGTAACAGAGGAATGTCTAAAAGTTGTTTTATAAGGGGGGCTCACTAGAGAATTGGGTAGGTAGAAAATAGACACATTGACAGATAGGTAAAGATCTCTTCACATACTTTTCAAGTATGTCAGAGAATGACTACTTCTTGCTTAAGGAATAAAGCTTTCTGATGAAGACACCTAAACAATTTGAAAAACAGCTTGGCTCTATTTGCTAGCTCAGTTTCCCTCATTCTTCCATGAATTTTATGTTTTCATAGTTCATGTATAAATTGTTCTCCCTTATACACACTATGCTTTTATGAAATGCTTGCTTCATTTTTTTTTTTGCTGAGTGCTGATAGTGAATATTGCTTAAAATGTGTACTTTACCAAACTGCAATACAGATTCCCATGAATACAATGAAAATCTTCATCAAAAGACAAAAACATAATTATAAAATGCAAATGAAACATCAAAAGTCCCAGTACCTATAGAAGTATTGAATAAAAGCAAAAAACTTGGGGTATCTACGCTAACTTATCTGATTTCAGCTGCATTTTTGAGTGTTAAAGTTATAATAAAAATACCATAACTACTTCACAAATTTGAACATATACACAGAAACATTTTTGAAATTATTGGACTGTTTTCTATTCTTTAGATCTGAAAACTTCATTATTTCAAACTCTAATAACAAGCATTCAATTCTAACATTGAAAATTAAAGGGTAAACCAAACAGTAAGTCCAGAGGTAGAGCACATGGTTACTGTCACTCTTTGACACAAGCACCAAGAACACAAATGTACAAAATAAATATTGTTCAGGGACACATATAGTTATGTTCATAAGGACAAAAACGTATTCTAATGTTATTCCATATAAAAAAAGTTAACCTCAAGTAAAGGAAAGGATGCTCCAATAGGACCTTCCCACCACAATAGGTTTAGCCACCTTTTTGTTTTTTTAATTAATTTATTTATTGCTTCAGGTTACATCTCCACCATAGTGTCCTCTTTCGACCCTTCTCAGTTCCGCCATCCCACCCTCTACCCTCTAACCCTTCCATCCCACTCCTCTGGAGTGGAGTGTTCCTACATAACATCCCCTGCCCCAGTTCAGCAGTTATATGAAAGCCAAGAGTTTTCTCATACACTGGGGCCAACAAGGCAGCACCACTAGGGCAAAGTGTCTCATTGACAGGAAAAAAAAGTCTATGTTCCCCTTCCCTTTGGTTGTAGTATAGATATACTGTACTATATGGCTAAAATCCAATTACAAGTGAATAGATGCCATGTGCATCCTTGTGAGTCTGGGTTAGCTCACTCAGGATGAGTTTCTCTAGTTCCATCCATTTGGCTGCAAATTGCATAATTTCCTTGTTTCTGATAGCTGCATAGTATTCCAATGTGTAGATGTTCCATAGTTTTTAAATCCATTCTTCAGTTGAGGGATATATGGGTTATTTCCAGTTTCTAGCTGTTACAAATAAGACTGCTATGAATATAGATGAGGAAACTTCCTTGTGATTCAGTGAGGAGTCATTTGGCTGTATACCCAGAAGTGGTATGGCTGGGTCCTGAGGCAAAGCTATTCCAAGTTCTAAGATATCGCCAGATTGAACTCCATAGTGGTTGCAGAAGCCTGTACTCCCACCAGCAATGGAGGAGGGTTCCCCTTTCTCCACACCTTCACCAGCATGTGCTATCATTTGAGCTTTTGATCTTAGCCATTCTGACAGGTGTGAGATGGAAACTTAGAGTCTTCTTGAGTTGCATTTCTCTGAGGATTAAGGATGCTGAGCATTTCTTCATGTGTCTCTCAGCCTTTAGGAATTCCACTTTTTTGAATTCTCTGTTTTCCTCTTTCTCCCATTTTTTAATTGGATTATTTGGTTTCTTGCCATTTAATTTCTTGAGTTCTTTGTAAATTTTGGATATTAGCCCTCTGTCAGATGTGGGGTTGGTGAAGATTTTTTCCCAATCTGTAGGCTGCCATTTTGTTGGAATGACAGTGTCTTTTGCCTTACAGAAGCTTTTCAGTTTCATGAGGTCCCATTTATTAATTCTTGGTCTTAGGTCCTGAGCTGTTGGTGTTCTGTTCAGGAAGTTGTCACCTGTGCCAATGATTTCGAGGGTTTCTCCCACTTTCTCTTCTAGTAGATTTAGTGTGAGCAGAATTATGTAAAGGTCTTTGATCCACTTGGACTTAAGTTTTGTACAAGGTGATAAGTATGGGTCTAATTTCATTCTTTTACAAGTATACATCCAATTGGACCAGCACCATTTGTTGAAGATGCTGTCCTTTTTCCATTGTGCAGTTTTGGCTTCTTTGTCAAAGATGAGGTGACCATAGGTTTGTGGGTTCATTTCTGGGTCTTCAATTCTATTCCATTGATCCACTTGTCTGTTTCTATACCAGTACCATGCTGTTTTTACTACTATTGCTCTGTAGTACAGCTTGAAATTTGGAATGGTGATGCCTTCAGATGTTTTGTTTTGTTTTTGTTTTTTGGTTTTTTTTTTTGGTACAGGATTGATTTAGCTATTCTAGGTTTTTTGTTGTTCCATATGAAATTGAGAATAGCTTTTTCCATGTCTGTAAAGAATTGTGTTGGTACTTTGATAGGAATTGCATTGAATCTGCATATTGCTTTTGGTAGGATGACCATTTTTATTATGTTGATCCTACCTATCCATGATCATGGGAGATCTTTCCATCTTTTGATGGCCTCTTCAATTTCTTTCTTCAAGGGCTTGAAGTTAGCCACCTTTTAAAATCAAGCTTCCATGTGCTACTCTTGACATTCCTGTTGAAGGAAAACATTTGTTCTGCATTCTGTGATGTGCCATATCTGTTTCTCTGTAGCTGGAATTCTCACATAGTAATGGCCCTCTTTCCAGTTTTACTATATTCTTTTCAAGATACATATTGGCATTTACTTTCTTACTTTCTTTCCTCCTTCCTTCCTTCCTTCTTTACTCCTTCCTTCTTTTCTTCCTTCCTTCCTTACTTTTTTCTTTCTTTTTTTTTGCTCTTGATGTACTCTGCATTTTGCCCTCACACATCATAGATTCCTGTCACATGGAAACTCTTTCTCTAACATGTGATAGATGGATGAATGAATGAGACAGTCTGTGCCTTGTTAATGTTAATAATCAATGAGAAATCATCTTTCAGTATGAAAGGAAAGAAGAAAGTAATATGTAGTGTCAGATAGAAAAGAAAGTGTAGCCTGGTGTAATGGTACACATTAATCCTTAATCCCAGCATTTGGGAGGCAGAGGCAGGCAGATCTCTGTGAGTTTGAGGACAGCCTGGTCTACAAGTCAAGTCCAGGAAAGTTAGGGCTCCAGAGAGAAACCCTGTCTCCAAAAACAACAACAAAAACTACTCAGAAAATAAAATGTAACATTATACTTTAGCTGTTACATTTAATTCTTACAACTGCCCCTTATACTCCAAATGAAGGTGACTCTGATAGAATTTTATTCTCTGACAAATTCATGCCAGCTTATTTACAAATTAATTATTTTTAATTTGTTTTAAGATTATCTTTATTATTTCAAACAAGTAAACCAATTAAAATCACATATGTTTTTGAGAGTTCAGGCATTCACCACATTCCAAACCAACTTCTACTTCCAGAAAGTTAAGTCTAGGAAACATAACTCTTACATCTTCCAATTAAAAAGAAACCATTCCTACTGTCCATTTTTCTATAAGTTCTTTCACTCACATTAATAATAATTGCAACTAAAAATTAAGAAGAATAGAGACTACTTTAAATAACAAAGGAAAAATGTAACAATCTCTAATTTGAATATCTAGCTATTAAATTAGGCTAATGAAAAATCTTTAATAAGATTGTAAAGGATCTAATAAAACAGTCAATAGTAAAATGAAAATAATATCATGATCTATTAACTTTACTGCACACCTCTTTTAGTCTTCACTTAGGATGTGGAACATAATTATTATAATTTCTCTGAGGTGCATAAAGGTAACACTCCTTTTATATAATCAATAAACCTTTCCATCGCTTTTAATACTTGAGATAACTTATTCATAGAGTATTAACAATGAAGTACAATCCTAAAATGGGTTTTAAAAAGATTTTCATCATTTAGGATCAATGTTGCATTTTATTTTGAATATTAAAATTATAATGCCATAATTACTTTATAAATTTGAACACATATTTATTTTAAAAATTATTGGGCCTGTTTTCTATTCTTCAAACATTAAAATGTCATCATACTGTTCTCTGTTGGAAATGGAGACATATGAAGGGCAAACTAATGAGTAACCTAATAGCCAGTTTAATAAAATAAAATTGACTAGGCTAATAAAATCTTCACGGAAAGGGAAAGAGCCATTCCTTCATATCTCTTCTTCCAATCTGTAATATCAGTGGAAGAACGATGCACAGGTTAATTGATTACACAGTGGTAAGAGAGTGAGAGACTCAGATTTCAGGACCACTGGGTGAGATACTCCATTCTGAGTCTCTGGAAACTACAATTCTTTCCCATGGCAATCTATTGGTCATCATTTACTGCCCCTGTGCTAAACTTCATAGTTTGTAACAACTATAAAGGGAAGTTGTGCAGATGGGAATTAAATAGGTAAACACACACTGGGGGGGGGGGTACTACAAGGGGAAGGGAGAGAGAGAATGGTTACTTAGTCCCTTTTATACCTTTACCATTTAAGTTAGACAAGTCCTTGTGTTTCCACTCTGTTTCTCCCCTTACTGAGATTTTAAATTAATTAAATATAAAAAAATCACATACTTCTATCTACCTGGTTAATTTTGGGAGAAAAAAATGGAGAGGTGATATCTAAAAATCGCAGTTTTCTTAAAGTTGAAATTCTCATTTACAAAATAAATTAAAACACAGTGTCTACAATAGAAAATAGTTAAAATTAATAAAAAGTTAAATTATGTGCACTTGTTTATGGGGAACAGGGAAGACTAGACTCTTAGAAACTTGCTCACATAAGTTTATGTATATAGTGATAATAGTATGAAACTTTCTAAGTCATATATATGAAATATTTATTAAACAGCTATAGAAATACAGATACAGATTTTTCATTATAGTCTAACATGTTCTCAGCCACCAACTTTTGACTGAGTTCACAATATCAGAGATAAATTCCTTTCTTTGGAGGTGGACTCAGGCTCAATCACAGAGTGGGTGGCCACTATCCCATCATTATCATTATTTTAGCAGTGGGCAACTGTGGCTGGGCAGCTTGTTTTCAAAGTTCATAGACTTTACAGGTAAGTAATATTGTTGATGGCTATTCTTCATCCTAGGAGCATATATAGTACCTTTCCACCCTGTGAAATGTAGACAGACAGTAGGAGGTACTTCCTGCTCAGCTTCAGCTTGATTTCTGTATATTACAAGGAGGGTGCACTATGTTTTTGGCAATACTGTCACATTAACACCAACAAGTTCTGGTGAGCAGACACAAGGAATGGCAAGAGATTGTTTGGGTCCTTTGGAACCTCACTGACAAACTATTTGTAAGAAGGTATCCCATAGCTATCACTGACTTCTTTTTTAAATAATGAATGGCTTTTAAATTAGACATTACCAAGCTATGCATAAACATGCTCTTCTAGTTTTTAAATTGTCATTTTTAATTGTCATATATAGTAGTAAATTTTTAGTTCCTCTTCATTTTTTTAAGTGACCCTCACTTCCTCATCTGCCTCATTTACCCACCCCCATCCTTGCCTAAATTTTCCCACCACCAATATTCCACTTCCTTCCCTTAAGACATTTCCAATTCCAAGGCCTCCTTTCTAGTTCCTTGACTTCTGTAGATATTGGGAGTTAAACACCCAAATCTAAATATTCAGAGTTAAAGCCAACATTTGAACAAGAACATGCAGTGTGCCTTTCTGCTCCTGGGGACACAGTACAATTTTTCTAGTCTCATCTATTTATCAGTAAATTCCCCAATTTCATTTTTTTTTACAATGAACTAAACTTCTATTGTGAATATGTACCATATTTTCCTTATCCATTCATGAACTTATACACAGCTAGATTGATTGTATTTCTGTAGTTATTGTGAATGGAGCAAGAAAGTACAGGAATGAGCAAGGGAATGAAGAGATTCTTGGCTGCTTAATGAACTGAGAGGGAAACAATTGAGTGTCTATGCCTAAACTGTACACTTTTCTCATTCTTCTAAAACTCACACAACATCACAGTAGACAAGATAGAAAAAATAAGGTCTATAAAAAGACTGCTAAATACTTTAGCAGTGAGAGAGAGAGTGGGTGTGAGACTAACCATGATATATTAAATCTATGTACAAAATTATGAAAGAAAAAATACACACACATATATATGTAAGTGAAATCATTACAAAAGCATACATGAACTTCTTAGTGTGAGAAAATGTCTTCTAGTTATCTTTTATAGGAGCAGTCATTCACATTCCAGTCAACATTATGGAATCTGCTTATTTCTTCTAACTTTCACTGTTACTAGGATACTTGCAAAAAATACTGTCTCTAAGAGATGAAAATATCTTTCAATTTGTTTCATAGCTACATACTTATGAGTGAATTTAAGAACCTGTTAATGTGTTTATTAGACAAATTTATTCCTATAAATGTCTATTCTATCACTTGTTAGGTTGTACAAGTTCCATAATGTCAGTACTGTTATTATTACATATTGAATGGATATGTAACATGTAACAACAATTAATGAAAAAGAGGTCATGAATTTCAATTAAAGCAGAGAGGGGAATCTGGAAGAAGCTGAAGAGTGAAAAGGCAGAATGAAAAATTTGCAATTATACTGTAACCTCAAAAACTAACAGACATAAATAACATTAATTAATATTATAATTAATTAGCATTATTATCATGTGTGTCATGATTTCTCTCTGCTTTTTCTCTATGCATTTTACTTGCCCATTGAATGAATGTCTCAGAAAGAGAAAAAAGGTGAGAAGAAATTAATATGATTGTGGAAAGCAATGAAGAAACAAAACAAAACAAAAATGTTTTATCATCTACACGAAAAAACAAAAAGAGTACTCAGATCTTATCTTGGGAATCAGATAAAACTGTTAAATGCAAGATACACCACTTAATCAATTACTAATAAATAGGGAATTAGGTCAACTCATGGACTCAGATTTGGCAACAAAATATTTTGCTTCAAAATGTGTTCATGTAACATCCATTACTTATGACTAGCTTGTATCTTGAAACCAGACAACTTTAGTCAAATTATGGTAGTAGATTTTTATTCTATGGTCTTATATAATTAAAAACTTCATCTAGTAATTCTAGTTTTTTATCATGGTAAGGAAATATTATTCCCAAAGCAGCAAAAGCTAAACCGTGGCATTCCTGGACCAGAAGAGAAATGATGAAGCACAGAGTGCTACAAAGACTTTCTCTCTAGGCTTTTACTTTTTCTCATTTACTGGGAGAAGAGAACAAATTTATTTTACATTTGGTGTATTTGAAGGACAGAGCAGGGTTACTGGGTTACTGGGATTGTCAGGGCTTATCCAGAATTTTAGAGGTCATAAGCATAAGGACTCAGAGATACCTTATGAGCATATTTCCCCCAAAACGCACACCAGAGGTGCTTTATTTATGGTGTAAGATTGCTTGAAAGTTTTCCACACAAATATGTAAGCATAAACAAGGGATTAACTGAGTCATTTGTTGCTGTTGAATTTGTTTGTCTTTGATGAAAACATTATAAGGCTTCCTTTTCTTAACCTTTTTTTTTCAACATTTATTTATTTCTTCAAGTTACATCTCTATCACAGTCCCCTCCCACCTCCCCCTCCCAGTCTCAACCTCCTACCTGGTTCCCCCTCACCCTCCTATCTGATTTTTTAACTTTTTAAAAAGCTTTTCCACCAAACAGCTCCCCAATTTTTAATCCCAAAAAGGCTCTTTTTCTTTGTGTGTGTGTGTGTGTGTGTGTGTGTGTGTGTGTGTGTATTTATTACTTCAAGTTATATCTCCATCACAGTGCCTTCTTTCCACCCCTCCAGGTCCCAATCCCACATCCTCTATTCCCTCTCCCTCCTATCCTACTCCACTGGAGTGGAGTGTCCCTATATCTCAGTCCCACCCCCCACTGCAGTTCAGCAGTCATATGAGGGCTAAGAGCTCTTTCATATACTGGGGGTCTATATGCAGCACCACTAGGGAAAAGTGTCTCACTGTCAGGTAACAAAGTCTATGTTTCTGTTCCTTTTGGTGCATTGGTTGTGGTATACTTATCCTGTACTATATGGCTAAAATCCAATTCTAAGTGAATAGATGCCATGTGCATCATTCTGAGTCTGGGTTAGCTCACTCAGGATGAGATTTTCTAGTTCCATCTATTTGGATGCAAATTGCATGATTTCCTTGTTTCTGATAACTGAGTAGTATTCCATTGTATAAATGTACCACAGGGTTTTTTTTTTTTTTATTATTCCATTCATTGGATTCTAGCTATTACAAATAAGGCTTCTATAAACATAGATGAGGACATGTCTTTGTGGTTTGGTGAGGAATCATTTGGATGTATACTCAGATCTCAACTTCATATGGAATAACAACAACAACAAAAAAAAAAAGAATAGCTAAATCAATCCTGTACAATAACAAAAATTCTGGAGGTATCACCATCTCATATTTCAAGCTATACTACAGAGCAATAGTTATAGAAACAGCATGGTACTGGTATAGAAACAGACCAGTAGATCAATGGAATCGAATTGAAGATCCAGAAATAGACCCACACACTTACGGCCACCTAATTTTTGAGAAAGAAGCCAAAACCACACAATGGAAAAAGGATAGCATCTTCAACAAATGGTGCTGGTCTAACTGGATGTCAACATGTAAAATAATGAAATTAGACCCATACTTATCACCCTGCACAAAACTTAAGTCCAAGTAGATCAAAGACCTTAACATAAAGCTTGACACACTAAATCTGATAGAACAGAAAGTGGTGCAAGCCTCAAACTCATTGGCACAGGTGACAACTTCCTGAACAGAACACCAACAGTTCAGGCTCTAAGACCAACAATCAATAAATGGGACCTCATGAAACCCAAAAGCTTCTGTGAGGCAAAGGACACTGTTATTCGAACAAAATGGCAACCTACAGATTGGGAAAAGATCTTTACGAACCCCACATCTGACAGAGGGCTAAAAATCCATAATTTATAGAGATCTCAAGAAATTAAACTCCAAGAAACCAAATAATCCAATCAAAAAATGGGGAGCAGAGCTAAACCAAGAATCCACAAAGGAGCAATCTCTAATGGTTGAGAGACACAAAGAAATGTTCAGCATCCTTAATCATCAGAGAAATGCAACTCAAGATGACTTTGAGATTCCATTTCACACTTGTCAGAATGGTGAAGATCAAAAACTCAAATGCCAGCACATGCTGGTGAGGTTGTAGAGAAAGGGGAACACTCCTCCATTGCTGGTGACAATGCAAACTTGTACAACCACTATGGAAATAAGTTTGGTGATACCTTAGAAAACTTAGAATAGCTCTACCTCAAGGATCTTTTCTTATCATTTCGTATAATGATAAATACAATACAAAATAATAAGAACAATTAGGCCACAATTATGAAATTTATAAGGTATAGCATATATTCCCAATCTCCAGTCCACAAGTATTTGGCAACTGATAATAATATTCTATTATCTATCTATCTCGATAAGTTTAAAGTTCTATACATAACTCAGTTTTCATCCTAACTTGCATTACCAACTTAAAAGTATCTTCTTACCTAGAGGTACCTAGGTAATACCCCTAGAGGAATTGTAGATGTAGCCGCTATGTCACATGTACATCAGTAGGTGGCAGAGAGGAGAGAGGCTATATCTACATTCAGTTTTCTGACCTATGAACATATGAATGAATAGTATTCTAACATTCCTGTTAAGAAAGCAGGCTGGATACCAACACCACTTTTGGGCCATGGGCTAGCCTGTGATGACTATCAGACCAGTACCAGGCAAGCACCAGATGGGCTCTCAGGACAGGAAACAAGCCAGAAACTAGAAGAACTCTGCCTGGCCCTGGATGTGGGGGTTGTTGTGACCCAGCCCTAGGGAGAGAGTGTGGGAGATTCAGCCCTGCCTTCTGTCTCCTATGTGGTGATGTTGCCTAAGAAGAGATCCTCTCCCCTCCCTTTTGTGCTCACCACCATTGCCCAACAGGATATCTGGCCCAGAGGGGGCCACAAGAACAGAAGAGTTGTCTCTGCCCCTCAAATACTGCAACACTCTGGAGAGCAGGCCCTGCATCTTTCCATAGTAGAACTGGCCCTGCAAGTGGGGGTTGCAGGTCCAGAACCAGCGCTTTGAGATGATCCACCCCAACATCTACCCAACTGATGAACTGCTAGAGTGCAAGAAGAGGCCAGTTCCACAACCCAAAACTTCAGGATCTCCATGACACAGGACAATTGCAGCATATCTGAGAGAAGTTCCAATGAGGGTCCAGTATTGACAAACTAGCAGAAACCAGAGGCCTCGCACAAGACCAAGGAGTCACTATAATGAACATCTGCAAGCAAAATGTGTGGACAAAAGGGAATATTGTGGGACACACTGAGACATACTGCAGCTTCCACAGTGAGATTTTATTTTTTATGCTGGGACAGATTGCAAGGGTAGAGGGTGGGTCTGAGGAGAGATGGAAGATGAGAGGGGACAGGGTGCATTATGTGAAATTCACAAAAAAAAAATTTCAATTAAAAAAAATCTTCTTATACCTAGAACATCCTATTAATTCTTAAACAACTTAAAATTTAACTATGAGACTATAACTATCTAGTCTTCAACCACATCAGAGACCTGAGAAGTATAAATATATCTGGACAAACAGGAAGTGCAGAGCCAGCAGCTTCCAAAACTGAAACATAACAGAAAACTGGCTGCCTGGACAGTCCACAATTTCTCTCAATACATTGGAGCATCTATCTTCAGCCTTTTTGGTCCAGTTTCTCTGACAGACTTTAATTGTAAATCAGGAACTATGAAGGACTTGCCTACCCTGTCTTGACAGAGCTAGGCTGTCGATTTACCTCCTTCCAAGTTTTGACCTTTTTGGACAGCATTCTGTCCACAGCAAGAGATTTCTCTTGCCCAGTGAGAAGCTTGCCACTAATGCAGCCATCTCTAAATCAAGATTCTTTGATGCTCATCATCTGCATGGAATAGAATGGGGGATACTGTCAGGAGCTGATATGTCTCAATATTAAAAAGTCTTAAGAGAATATCTTTGAATGTAATCTTCTACAAATTTTTTTGACATTTATGAAGACCACATATCTATCTCTGTATATTTGGATAAGCAAATGTTGCTTGTCTTTTAGCAATTTGATTTCTAATTAACTTAGAAAACATCTGTGATATACTATGCTAGTACCTAACTAAATGACAAGTTTAAATGACTATTAGTTTGCATTTCTTAATTATCCTAAACAGTTTGTTACAGTTGCTATCAAAAGGCCAAAATTTCACATTGAATTTTTAAGCATTACATAGGTACAATACCTTTAAAAAGTTAACCTTAATTTTGTATCAATATACAAAGATCTATACCAATGTAGCCAAATATAATCTTAATTTTGTATCAATATACAAAGATATAAAAGCTTATTCAATAATCTATCCTTTTTTCTTTATCATTCCTATATTATATCTATATCCCATTTTTTTCAAGTCTTCCCCCCCACTACATAGGAGAGAAAGAAGGGTAGAGAAAAGACAAAGAGAGAAATCCTGGGATCTAACCTCCTAAACCTTGTTTAACTAGACTATTTAACAACTTGTAACCAATCCCCCTAAATAACAACAAACTTCTATAGCTTATCAAATGACCAAAAAAAAAAATCACCCACCCCACCTTCTGGGAATGGGATGTCCCTCTCTTAATATTGCTTTCTGCTGGTTTTGGATGTAGGAAACCTATTTGTGGTCCCAAATGAGAATGGAAAAATGGTTAAGTAAGTTAATAGTAACATTTAATGTCTAGTCTTTTTGTGCACAGCTATTTAAATGTCCTGAGAAGTTTATTATAAGCCTTTATAGCAACATAGAATGCATTCTCTAGTGATGTAATTTTGGTATTTATTTATTGTGGATAACTGTAGCAAATACATGACTTAAAATGAAAATGTTCTGTCTGTGAGAGTAGATCAGTTTTTAATGATCTTGCCATACAAATGTGAGGAACTAAATTTCATCCCTAGATCAATGAAGAAAAGCTGACACAGTGGCATTTTCTAATGCCAGGACAAGAGAGGCAATCTCTGTTGTTATCTGCAGCCAGGCTAACATAATTACCAAGCACAGGTTTTTGTGAGACAATGCTTCAAATAACAAGGTGGATGGCTCTTGTGGAATGACACTTGAATTTGACTTTTGAAATCCACACCCAAGCGTGTACATACACATAAGCACTGAGAAGAATACACAAACAAGAATTTTTAAGATTTCAAAATTCTAAGAGCTCAAAAATATTCACTCTAATAATAACACATTTGGCACTTACTTGACATTTTTATGAGTGTTCATTCCAAAGTGTCTCCCCCCGCCCACTGCAAATAGCAGATCTGGTGACAATATCCTAAACAAAACGTCTCTAGACAGGTAAAGAGAAGAATTGTTATTGGGTAAAGAGAATCCAAAAGGTAGATTTCTGTTTGCCATATTTTCCTAAATCAGTCCCAAAGGTCAACTAACATAGGCAAGATCTTCTACTACTACCCCAAAGACTCCCTACCTGCTTTTCTGTCATTTTGCTCCTCTGTGACCCTCGCAAGATATCCTTGGGAGTCTGAGCTCCAATAAATATTTTTCTACCCATAGAGTGGTCTTGTTCACTGGTGTCATTGGACCCTTGAACCCTTTCTTACAATGAGTTACGCTTAAAAAAAAAAAGAATCTTAGAAGAGAAGTAGAAAGGAAAAAGGAAAAAAGGGTCCTGTCCATTTTTAGAAAAATGCACTTTATTCTGTTGTGAACTGTGTTAGTCATTGCAAGAGTCTTCCTTCACATACTATTTGTTTTTTTAATATTTATTTATTTATTTATTACTTCAGGTTACATCTTCATCACAATGTACACTTTCCACCCCTCCCAGTCCTGCCCTCCCACCCTCTACCCCCTATCCCTTCCAACCCACTCCTCTGGAGCAGAGTGTCCCTACATAACAGTCCCCTGCCCCAGTTCAGCAGTCGTATGAGGGTCAAGAGCCTCCTCATACTCTAGGGGCCTACAAGGCAGTACCATTAGGGCAAAGTATCTTATTGACAGGAAACAAAGTCTATGTTCATGTTCCCTTTGGTGCATTGGTTGTAGTATAGTTATCCTGTACTATATGGCTAATATGTGATTATAAGTGAAGAGATGCCATGTGTATTCTTCTGAGTGTGGGTTAGCTCACTCAGGATGAGCTTCTCTTGCTCCATCCACTTGGCTGCAAACTGCATGATTTCATTGTTTCTGATGGCTGAGTAGTATTCCATTGTGTAGATGTATCACAGTTTTTTGGGGTTTTTTATCCATTCCTCAGTTTAGGGACATCTGTGTTGTTTCCAGTTTCTAGCTATCACAAATAAGGCTGCTATGAACATAGATAAGGAAACTTCCCTGTTATTCGCATACTATTTGTAAGTAACATGTATCTGATCCCATTGAAATTTGACCAGTTTAAATGTGTGTTCATAATCCATGGTTTGTATTCTCTTCAAATGGAGATCCAAGGACACAAAGTTACTATACAAGGTCCATTTTTAGTCTATTGACTAATGTGAGCACAGAGCAGCTATTTAGTTGAAAATAAAGCTCAGAACAAAGTATAACAAATTCAGCCTCAAGATAACAGTTTTGAGATCCTGTTCTTCCTACTATCCTATTGATAATCTTCATAAAGTTCAAAGGTTTTTTTTTTTTTTACTTATTATTCTTAATTCTATTTTCTCCTTTATGTCAGCTATCAGTTTCCTGGGCCAGGCTGTACCACAGCTTCGTACAGGATTTATCTGTTTCAGAAAACAGTTAGTGCATTTTTTCACAGAAAGAATCCTTGTCCAAGAATTCTGAGGAAGTCTGTTGTGTACGTAGCTCCTATATGTGCTTTTGAACATTAAAAGAGAGCAGAAGAAAATATTGCTGAATAAGCCTCCCACAGTGTTTGCAATGTTGACCTCTAAACTTGACCCACAGAAAATGAAACATCCATTACTTTTACTCTAAATGTTTTAGAGCCCTATGTGACTGAAGAGGGATTTCTGTGAGGATTGCTTTTTGCCACAGCACTTACACCTGGGAATTGCCTGAGTGTTATTTTGAACTCATTGGAGGACTGAATTGCTCAGGGAATGTTTCCTACAGGATTTGGTTAACAGCCATGTATCAAGAATGGTTAAAGAGTGATTGTACAAGGTTAAAACCAAACTCTTGTCTTTCCTAGTGATCTTCAGAATGTCAGTAAGGTTTCCACATTGTAAATTTAATTTGAGACTTCAGAAGATTTATTTTAAGATATTTAAACTGAAATACCATATATTTCTCACTTCAAAGTTTAAAGATGAAACTACCTACAGATAGACCATAATATTCACTATAAATATGGGACAAATTGTGGTTACAAATTACAAGTACCACTATATGAAAAGTTTCTGGTCAGCTGATTACATATAGGTTATATAAAATGCTATTAGCCAGGAGTGGTGGTGTGTGCCTTTAATCCCTGCACTTGGAGGCAGGCAGATCTCCATGAGTTCAAGGTCAGCCTGATCTGCAAAGTGAGTCCAGTACAGGCAAGGATACAGAGAGAAACCCTGTCTCAAAAAAACAAAACAAAACAAAAAAAATCAATAGACTTGAGCTAGAGATTTAGCTCAGTGGTAGAGCTCTTGGCTCATATACACAAAGCATTGAATTCAATCTTGTCCTGTAAAACAAGCACACAAAAAATGCCTCAAGTAAGCAAAATTCTTAGGTGAACATGGTATTGGAAAATTCTCACCCAACTCCCCAGATGCTGAAGAAAAGTAGAGAGCTTGAGACCAAACTGGAATACGTGGTGATATCTGTCACAAAAGTAAACCTTACCTCATAAAACTATCAATCTGCTTACCAAGAACGCACTCCACATGTAAAGTACTATCTTAACAACATAACAGTATCGTAGATTAACCAATTTATTTACAAACTTAGAATAGCAGACATCACACAGTAAGGAACAGGGTATCGTAATATCGCAGCAGCTAAGGGCAGGGATGAAGACACCTGCACTCAAGTTCTGAACCAGAGGGTACATGAGTCACAACCCCACATATGATTAAAATGTGCTTTGTGTATCCTGATCCCCTCTCTGCATCTCTTCCTTTTGCTCTACTTATTTTCATTTATCTTCTTATATGCATAGCCAAAGAAAGAAGCAATCCCTGATTCCCTGAGTCTCTTCAATTACAAAATAGAAAGCAAGAAAAAAAAGTAAGCAAGAAAAGAAGGAAGGAAGGAAGGAAAAAAGGACGGAAGGAAGGAAGGAAAGGCAGGATGGGCAGAAGGAAGAAATTAAGAAAGAAAGAACGTTTGACTTGGGTCATGAATTAGTTTCCTCATCTCCAGAAAGGTGTGCAAGGAATAACTTTATTAATCACATTTTCACAACTAGAAGAAAGATTTTAGAACTTGTGTTGTAAACTCTTCATTAATTGCACAAAAGACCCTGAGATTTCTAAATACAAAACCTGTTGAAAACAGAGGATGCCATAAACATATGGAAACCCAGTAAAACTGGAGTTTTCCTTGGTCATTTCATCTTCATTTCTTAACTCATTCTCTGTAAATAGTGAATATTTCGTAAAATGCATTGAGTGAATACAGAACAGTACACGAGATTTCAGACAGTAAAAGCAAATGCCAAGGACAACAATGGCCTTATAGAGTGCCATCATGGTTGTGGAGACATTCTCAGTATTACGGGTTTTTGGAGGAACCTGCCAACGGGCACTTTTCTGAGCTTAAAAACAGTCTATGACCAGTACATACAGTCTTCCACTGACTTTCTGAGACACAGAAAGATGAGAAGTGTTCTGGTTGCCCATGCCAGTGACAATTATTTTTCCTCTCCTGGGTTAAGGACTAGAAATGTAAAACTTCCAGAAGCCCTTAGTCCTTGGAGAAAAAAAAAAAAAACTCTACATATGGTGAGGTGAAAAATAAACTCTGAGAATGTAGTATGGTACGAAAACCATGGGTATATTATCATGGGAGCCTACACTGCTGTGCTAAATGCAGTATTCAGTTCTGCTGTCAAGATAGCGACGTGCGATAGCTGAAATTTCTCTATCAGGTGAGATTTGTATGTCCCTATATAAGAGTGTCAGAGGTTGTCCAACACTGTAATAATAACTGGGACACTTAAGAAGTTTTATAAGATGTATTTTCTTTAAGGCAAAAAACAAAGAAACAGTAAGAAAGGTGGTGCACTCATGAAATTCCTTCACCCTTTTAAAATTCCAGTTTTGACACAAATAGCATTTAGCAAATTGAAGTACCATCTTCTTAGCTATTGAGGACCCACTTATGTATGAGGTTGGTTGGTGAATTAATTCTTTTTCATTTTGTCATTGAGTTTTCACATCACTCCTAAATATTAATACCTACAGCAGCATACCAGAATACATTTTACTTCATGTTTCTTTTACTTCTGAGCATAAAGACTGAGAACTTAGAACCAAGATTTCCTTGTGCTTTCTTCCAAGTGCACTCCAGTGCAGTTGTAGACTTGAATATTTACTGACCTCTTGAAGAATAACTATCACTTCCCAAGTGCCATTAGAAAACTTTCCAATCTCAGTTAGTCAAATACTTTGTTGTTTGTATACATTACAAATACGTTTAATTTACAAATACATTTCAAAGATCTTACATAGAGAAAAAAACTGCCATTTGAATTTCCAAGGTTACAGATGATTTGGTGTCTTGCATCTTCTATTTCCTTATGATCTATCCATGGTGTTTGTGAAGTGTTCTTATTATAGGTAGTTCTCTCTTTAATTTCCATTAGGAATTAAATTTCAGTCGAACTGCTGTAAAATATTATCTTCATTTTTTTCCTGGAAAGAAAGAGAACTTGAATTTTAAAAAGCTTCTGTGGGATTCACAGTAATGTGTATTTTTTGATTGGCTTGACACTTGTGTTCATCTGAAATTCTAGATTGTTGTTGTTGTGATGATGACAATGCTGTTGTTGTTGTTGATATGACTTCATTTAAAACTGACTGTATTCAAACTGCACAGTCAATGTGACCTGGGGAAGTCTCTAAGCAAATTGCACTTTCCTGGTCACAGCCATGTTTCAGGCTTGAAATATAATTCCAGCATTACCATCAAAAATGTTTCCCTCAGTCATCCATGACCTGAAATCAGAGGCATAAGAATGGAATCAACCCACCCCTGCTACACAGAGCCCTGCTTTCTTTCTTAAAATCTCACCTAAGATCATGTAACTAAGCTGCATTCTAAATGCACCTTCCAGCTATCCCTTAAATTCATACCCCAAGTTCCTGAGACAAGAACCTGTTGCCACAGACTTAGTGGAAGTTTTGTTTCACCATGAGGTTTCAGCACCCCAAGTCCTGAGGGAAAGTCCAGGTAAAGCTGGGAACATCCAGCCCACCTAGGTCCCATGACATTTTGATGACCAGGAACTGAAGGGGAAGGAACGCTTGGACCAATGTCTGACCTATTTCCTACTTTAACTGATCTCAGGTTATGCACACCAGCAGGGGCTTTGAACTGTACTATTTCTTATCCTTCCATTTCTTTTTTACAATAAACCTTTTACCCCAAGACCTTATTATTAATGTTGGCTTTACATCATGAAGTCCCAGTCTTGAAGGTTCAGAAAAGTTAGTCTAGCTTAAGTGAAAGAAAAAGTCTTAACCTTTCCTGCCATCAGCCAAATTTTACTAATCCTTTCTTCCTCTAGTATTTAGAAATGATGGAACATTTTTCACTAGAGATCTCGTCATCAACCAGAAGCAATCTGCCTTTAATTTTCATTTCTTTTTTAACCATGGCTTACTAGGACAGGTGACCAAAAACATTCTGTGACCTTATTTTTCTCATGGTGACCAGAACAGACTCTGAGCCACAGATAGATTACTCTGATAACCCCAGTTGATCTGATGTCTGTACTGATACCATAACTGGTAGGAAAGTCAAAACAGCAGTAGCAGCTTGGGCATGTTGGTGTCCTTGTCTTGCTGAAATACCCTAAGTACTTTTATCAGGGATGCTGACTCTGAGTCTCAGTGCTCATATTCCTCCAGGTATCTTCTGTCTTTCCTCCTTTTGTTTTGTGTTACTTCTATAAGTTCTTTCTCCCTGGGAGAAGAAAACAAGCCTCTTTTTCCTCCTCTCTCAGGTTTCCTCTCACAGAGATAATGGTCACATATTAAGTGTATGCTTGAGATGTCTTTTTTTTTCTTGTATTTCTTTCCCATGTGTCCACATAATGGGGTACATGTAGAAATATATTTATTTTTTCCTTGAGCACTGGAACTCTCTTCTTTCCTTATCAGAGGAATCCTCCTAAAGTCCACCAGACTTTTGTTCAAATGTGGAAGGAAAGAAGATAAATAACAGCTCAACACAGTTAGGTACCCCGGCCACGTGGAGGGCCCTGGTGCTGCTTTAGATCACATGTACCTGCTTCCAAGTTCCTCCCATAGTTACTGTTCTCAATAAATGGACACTCCACATGAGGCTGCTGATATACTGAATCAGGCTAAACTTTATTTTTTTTTAAGGACTTGAATGTCCTGTCAACACAGAGGGTCACCTGGTCTTGAGGCACACTGTCAAATGCATTGTCTTTTTTATCTTTTTCTTGCACTCCCAAAGCAACAGTGACTCCTATGGAAACTGGGCACATTTCCCTATATCTCTTGGTTCTTTCAGGGTCTCCTGTGCCAGTAACAAAGTATGCAGCTACATGCCCCATATTACTTACTCTTGCTGTAAGTATACTTCTGCCTATTCCTATCTCCATGCTATCCTAACTTCAATGTTTTTATTTTAGTTTTTTTTTTCTTTTTTTTTCATTAATGGCTATCACTCATAAAACATTGTCTGGATTTCTTGATCTCTGAGATCATTGTATTTTATATATCAGACTAATATGTTAATACCAGAATTCTATAATGGGTTCTTTTGGTTTTAAGACATTTATTTATATTATATAGTTACTGGGTTTTAGAAGGAATTTAGAAAGTCTACTGAATTTCATGTGCTTCAGCCACATTTTAGCCAGAATAAGTAATAGCTCTTTCTTTTTGGCTTTTGGAATGGTTCCACATTTTCTAGATACTAAATTCTTTCCTTGTTTGATACTAGGTTAAAACAGGGGCATAAATCAACATGCATGTATTAAATTAAAACATGGCTCTCCTGCCACCTGACTGACAGCCTCTTTAAGTGTGTTGCTCACTAACATTCTTGCCCTATTTAGATCAAGAAATGTAATATGGCTTGAAGATTATAAATTTGAGGGAAGATGGATCAGAGGAAACTTTGAAAAAAATATTAGAGGATTAATCCACAAGGATGTTGCAACTCTGTGACTGACATAATCAGCAGTAAATGACTGGATTCCTTGATATGTGAGTCTCAGTATTTACTCCAGTTCTTTTTAGTTGATGTGACTGTGATGGCTTGAATAAGAATGCTTCCCATGGCTGCCTGCTCCCACGGTGGCTTTGCATGACAGTAGAAAGGTAAGGGAGACAGAAGCTGATGACAGAAGTGGGCCCATTTTTGTGATTAAAACACAAAATAACTTATAAAAGAAAGCTTTTAATTTAGGGATCACAGTTTCAGAGGAGGGTGGTCTATGACCGTCATGGTGGGGAGCATGGCAGCAATTAGGCAAGCATGGTGCTAAAGCAGTAACTGACAACGCACATGCTGATCCATAAACACAAGGCAGGGAGGTTCCAAATTGGCCATGGGATATTGCAGATATGCATGTCAGGTTGATCCTATTGGGTGACAGATACTGATTTTCATGTGCCATATATTAGAGATAGCAGATGACTCTTCAAGATCATGCATGCCATCTCTGAGAACATTCTAAGGCATTACGATACCATCCTCTCCTTCTTCCCATCTGTTCCCAATATGTGACTCAACTGGTGATTCCACTAGTGTGAAGAAATCTACATAGGTTTTAAAGAGAAAAAATATATTCTGGGTCCACTGTGATATCATTCAACACAACAAGAAGTTTCCAGTACAATGGTAAATTTACTTGTTAAAGTTTCTGTTTCATATTAGAGACATTTCCTCCTGTAGTAGATGGTAACAGAGACAGTGACCCACAGCTGGACAATGCACAGAGAGTGAGAGAGCTTTAAACACTCTGTTCTAAACAGGATGTCTTTATCAAACCCCTCCCCTCAGTACTCAGGAAACCCTGCTGGAGAGGGAGAAAAAGAAATTTGTAAGAGTCAGAGGGGAAGGAGGACACCAGAAAACAAGCACTATAACATAAGAGGACTGACACTCATATGAAATCACAGAAACTGCGGCAGCATGCACAACCCTGCAAGGGTCTGTACCAGATGGGGTCACAGCACTGAGAAGAAAACAAAAGGTCCCAACCCTCACCCAGAAACTACCTCCAATTGATAACCACTAACAAAAAAAAAATAGTTTTCCCTAATGGAATCTCAGTGGGTATAGAAGCCAGTCTTAAGACAGGCTCCATGCCCAGCGATAGATGTTCGACAACAACAAAAAAACAAACTCAAACACATTTTTGGAAGTTCTTTGTCTCACTATGCTTTATCAAAGGTTTTTTAACTGTGTGTCTCTGCACCTATATGTGTTTCTTATGCTTTTTCTTTGGCTTTTTTCTTCAATTTTTAAAATTTTTATCTTATTGTTATTATTATTATCATTTTATGACTATTTTTGTATTCTAATGAAAGAGAAAAAAAGGTGAGGATTTGGGTAGTTGGAGATGTGGTAAAAATCTGGGAAGAGTTAAAAAAGGGATAATCCTTCCCCCAAGTAATAGTAATAGTACTCCCATAGTTAGAACATAGCTTATGAAGAAAAATACCCATTTTCAATAAAAAGAAAATAATTTATTAAATACACATTCCTAAAAGAAAAAAAAAGAAATCAAAAGAGATAACATAAAATGAAACCCATAAGGAGGACAGCATATTAAAAAGGATGTAAATATGAATATATCTTAGGTAAAAGAGGATTTAGATGTGGTAAAATCTTGTCCTAAGATAATTATGTCATTCAAATTTCAAAGTTAAAAATTCAATAAATTCATAATAAATTTTATTCAAAACAATTAGAGTTCTTTCAAGTAATTGGTCTATTCTTGTTGACATTTAAATCTTCTTATGGAAGAAAAATGTATACCTCATCATTGTAACTACTTTGGAAACTAAGTCTTATCTAAATTAGCACATTTTTTTAAATGTTCGAGTTTTTTCTAGGCTTTAAGTAAATGTTCCACAAATATTAAAAGTACCAGACAATGGAAGTATATTTCAGGATATGCAATAAACAAACTTGGAAGCCTATGTTATGATGATAGAGAAACTAAAATGACAACCACTATGAGGTCCGCCATGGTCCATGGGACCATGAGATATCTCTCAAAAGTTTGTGCAACACTTTGGCAAGTTTATGTCTTCTTGGTCAGAGAGGCTATGGAAACTCAGAGGTTGGACTGTAATGTTTTCTAAAATAAGTAAGGTGAAGACAGAATTTTTCCAACACACAACAAACTGTTTTAAAAGAGAAGTTTAAAAAGAAAAAGTCAAGCGCTCCTCCTAATCCCCAAATCATCCTCAAGGACCAACTTCACTTAGTGATGAGCATAAAATGTTAATCTTGATCATATGTATGATCTTAAACATCCAGCAGGAAAGTTTACCAGAGGTAGACATGGTTGAATTCTTTTTATAACAGTGAAAGGAACTGCACTTAATCATGTATTACTTCCATATGAGATGTTATATTAAAAAGTCATTTCTCACTATTGATTTTCTTGTTTTAAGGCATTTAACTTTAGTTCAAGTTCAACATAGCAGTCCCTACATGGACCTGCAGCCAAGAGACAGACCCACTATTTCTAACCTGGAGAACAAATTGTAGTTAATTTTTTACATCTTTAGGACCCACCTTGAAGAGACCTCACACCATGGTTCTAGCCACTTCACAGCTTTCAGAGTATGAGAGCAAGAAAGAAAGGGAGAGAAGAACCAACAAGGCACAGATGTATGCTCCTATGAGAATATGAATGGATTCTAATGGGTTTTGATTTAAACATTCCTTGTCTGCCTTCTCCTGGTCCTCTGCCTAGCTTAAACAATGCTGAGCTTTTTTATGAACTCATGTCTGTTCCTGGTTGGATAAAATCATTCCCTCTGTTCAAAGGGTTCCAATTCCTGTCCTCCCTAACTGCGATCTTGCCTTTCCTCCTTTCCCCTCACATCTTTGTACAGCTGTCAATAAAAGATATTATTTTTTTGATTGCACTTGAATCTTATGCAAATAAAACCACCAATGCACTTTTAAGTTCCTTAGATAGGTTCACTGTTGGGACACATCAATTCTCATACACAATGACCCCACGGAGCTCAAGGAAATCAGGCAAATCACAGTCCTTTCCTCTTCTCATTTTTGGTCACCTCTTCAGAGAGGTGGGTGCATGATGAGAATAGATGATAAATTAGACAGTTTAGGAAAAGGATCTTGAAAGAGTTTTTCTCTGACCCAAATGATTTTTTTTTCCCCAAGCAAAAACCAAGAATACCAGAGAGGGGCTCTGATTTCTACATTGGCTCCTTGTCTTTCTTCTCTTTTCCACCATCGAGAAGACCACCACCACCAAGAAGCTTCAAATGGGGATGTGACTACAACTGAGTGGCACCGTCAAAGCCCCCCCTGGTGGCCTAAATGGACTGATCAACTCATCTCCTTGTGCCTCACATGATCTTTAAAGTGTCCATCTAATGAAAGCATGGTGGGATCCATTTTGGGGGACCTGGCCCTGCTAGACAAGAGTTCTGCCTTCTTTATTTTCTCTTAAATTTCCACCAAGAACCCAAAACAATATTTTCTAAATTCACCTTCTTTTTGTCTGTGAAATCACATCCTGAAACAGGAAACTAGAACCACTGACTAAGTGGATCATTGTATGGCAGTGAGCTTCTAGTATCCCAAATCCTGAGTTAAAACTCATTTGAACCAAGGAAGCCTGCAGGACACCCAAGGAACTATCACTCTCCCTGGATCCAAAGTGAATTAGCTGACAAGTCTTAACAAAGAGTAATAAGAATTCTTCCTTACTTTTCAACCCTATATAAGGGACCACTTCAAAATGGAAGCTGATAGTCTATATTATATATTAGTAAAATAGCTGTAAAACTGTGACCGGATTATAGATTATTGTTCAATTTCTGGTCTGATGAGACTGTACTATTGGAGTTGAGTTACATAAATGTTGTAAACCAGTACTGTGCAATTCCAGAGTAACATGCTAAAATATTTGTACTTCCATGAAGGCAGACCTTATGAAAGCATATAAAATAAAATAATAGATTTTTACTCAGAGAAACTCTGTTGCTTGTGGGCAGTAATAAAGAATGACTAATTTTCTGAACATCTCTAGAATTATTGATTTGAAAAAAGACAAATGTATGTGGTTTTGGACAAAGGTTACTTTAGAGAAGACATAAAGATAAAGTATTTAGAAAACAACAAAAGCAGATGGGAGGAGATGGGATGAGATAAGACACAAGGAACAAGGAAAGTTATTTGTAGAATTCAAACTGCTGGCAGAAAAGATTCAAGCATTATGTTCAACTTAGAGATACTTAATGTGGACAGGAAAGATGGCTCATTAGGTAAAACTGTCAAGTATGGGAGCTGGGTTCTCATCCCTACAGCCCATGTAAAGTAACATGTTATCTCAGGGAAGCATATCTATAGCATGAACATTTGAGGGGTCAGAAACACAAAGATCTCTGGAATTAAACAGCTAGCCAGTCTACCCAGTTAGGGAGCTACAGATTTAGTGAGGAACTTTCTCTTAAAAAGGAGAAGATAAAACCCTATCTATGTGTACATACATATGCTTCACATACACACACACACACACACACACACACACACACACACACACATTTTTAAAGAGATATTCTGAGCAGAGGAGTATAGTACTTTACAGACACAGGCAAGGCTTTGAGGCTTTGCGTTCTTTTGGCTTACCAAATGTCAGTCAATGTTCTATTGTTGTGAAAAGACACCATGACCATGGTAATTCTTACAAAGAAAACCATTTTTTCAGGACTAGCTTATAGGATCAGATGTTTAGTCTATTATCATCATGGTGGGAAGAACAGTGGCATGTAGGTAGACATGGTGCTGGAGACATAGCTTAGAGTTCTATATCTGTATAGGGAAGCAGCAGGGAGAGAGAGAAAAAAAGAGAGAGAGGGGAGAGAGAGAGGAGAGAGAGAGAGAGAGAGGAGAGAGGGAGAGAAGAGAAAGAGGGAGAGAAGAGAGAGAGAGAGAGAGAGAGAGAGAGAGAGAGAGAGAGAGAGAGACTGGGCCTAGCTTGAGCATTTAAAACCTTAAAGTTCATACTCAGGGAAACACTTCCTCCAACAAGGCCACACCTACTCCAACAAGACCATACCTCCTCATAGTGTTGTGCCCTATGAGCCATTTTCATTCAAACCACTACACCAAAGTTCATTCTTGCATGTAGAATTCCCCACATTTGATTATATGGTCTTTTAACTTTCCACCATACAAATTTTTCTCAATCAATAAGATATGAAGACTTCAAAATGATTAAGAGAGACTTATATGCTCTTTGAAGATGTACCCATTTTATTTTTAATGTGTATGGGCATTTTGCTTGCAAATGTGTCTGTACACCACACGCTTGCCTGATAGATATGGAGGCCAAAAGAGAACATTGATACCTTGGAACTGTCCATATGGATGATTGGGAGCAACCATGTGGAAGCTAGGGTCATCTAAAGGAGGATCCAGTGCTTCTTAACTGCTGAGTCATTCTTCCAATCACATGAGACTCACCTGATTTAAATTTGAATTATAAACTCTATTTGACTTATGAGTCAGAAGGAATTTTTAATTTCATGATTGAAGAATTAAAATTATAAAAATAAATATGAAATGTAAGGAAATAAAGTAATTCCATTTACTTATAAACCATTTCTTTTCCTGAAGTGGCAGGGATTTTAATCAGGTCAATACTATGTTTCTTTCTATTAAAAAAGATAATAAAACACATTCTAAAATTATATTTGTTCCAAAAAAGTCCAATGGCCTAAGAAAATTACAATTAAATGATGTTTAGCACTAATTCAATCAACTAATTATCTTTGATGTTAATTTGCTGAGTTTCATTTAATCTTCTCAAAGATGAAGCAGTTCCTTCAGAGAAAAGAACATTATGTATACCATTTTCACTAAGTATAAACATTAATATCTACATTTACCTTGTAATTTTTATGTTAGTTTTTTAATAATAAATCTATTATATTAAAAAACCACAAGATTGTAGAAGAAACTTCTAGATAATTCCTGATCGTTAAATTATTTTTATCTCACCAATTGCATCACAGAAAAAAATTCTAAAATAAAAATTTTTAAATAGCTCTTCACTCTTTGAAAGCCCTTAAAAATTTTTAGTTTACTTTATTTAAATTTTAGTTTACTTTATTTAACCACCTAAATTTGGTGCAACATTAACAAGTAACAATAGTATAAAAGAAAATTAGTGAATCACTTTAATTTTAGCACTATGATTGTGACTTTTGTCTTGTTAGTTTTATTCAAGAGTGACTTATTGAGTTATCAATATTTTATCTTGCAGAAAGATAAACTATTGATCTTCAGTATCACCATTGGTTAACACAGAGTCAGAGTGGTCACTGTAGAAAATCATTTATATTATTTTAAAAGATACGCTTGAATGAGATTTTGATCATAGCACAAGACAAAGTAATTGGTGGTCAATGCCTTTCTGAAATGTATGTCTGCATTATAATGATAGAAAAGTTTCAGGTGAATCTGGAAACATCTCATTGCTACAGTATTCATTTTAAATATTTGTGATTGCAATGAATTAATAATAAGGAAACTGGTAAAGCTCTTATGTGCTATACAATATTCAATTAGCAAAATATATAATTTTTCTAATACTAAATGACTATGTGGAAATCTAGAAAGCAATAGCAGGTACTTTTGAATTTGAAGGGTCTATTTTCATGATAAAGACAGTTTTTACAATGCAAACATAAAATATGAACAGAGAGAGACATCAAGATCCCAAGGGGTATAATACCATACTAATGACTGACTAGTCTGAGAAATGGTATTGACTATATAAAGTAGGGAACTGATAAAATTCTCTTTTTCAAGAAAATAAGTATAGAAGGCATGATATGCTCACAGAGTGTCTGTTATTTGAGAATTGTGAGGTTTACTTTTGTCTCTGTGTTGAATTTCTAAATTAAATATGCTCAGATCCATCTCGATCCTCCATTTCTTCTTCATGCAAAAGTGATTTTTAAGAACATAGTGGGAGAAAGTAGTGAGTGACGATTGGAAGAGATGGATTATTTAGGGAGCAATGTGGAATCTCAATGCAGTGAAAACTTCCTGGAACCTTGCTAGGGATGGTGACCCTAGCAAGGACTTCGAATAATGGAGGATACTGAGCCTGAACTGACCATCTTTTGTAATCAGGTAAGGATCTCAGTGGCGGAATTGAACCGGGCCACAAAACCTACTACCTACAACCTGTCCTGTCAACAAGATGTGATCAGACTATGGTGGCTCAGAGCTTGTGGGAGTGGCCAAGCAATGACTGGTCTGCCTTGAAGACTGTACCACTAGATGGAGCCCATGCCTTACAGTGCCTGGATGACAAGGAGCCAGAAACTGCATAGCCCAGAGAGCTAGGATACAAGTGTTCAGTACTATCCTCCACAAAAAAGAAAAAATGATTCCTAAAACTATTCTGATATACTCATAGATTGGTACCTAGCCCAAACGTCATCAGAGAGACTTCATCCAGCAACTGATAGGAGCAGATGCAGAGACCCACTACCAAACAGTAAGCTAAGCTCCAGGAACCCCACAGAGAGGTGGCAGAAGTATTGTAGAATCCAGAGGTGTGAGGGCAGCAGGAAAATATGTCCCACCGAATCAAATAAGCAGGGCTCATAGGCGTTCACAGAGACTGAAGTTGCAAGCAAGGTGCCTTCAAGGGTCTGCACCAAGCATTCATACTGTGTTATTTATCTTGGAGATTTTGTTGGACCTCCTAACAATGTGTCTCTGACTCTTTGGCTGACTAGTGGGAACTTTTTCCTCCTACTGCGTTACCCGGTCCAGCCTTGATGTGAGGATTCATGCCTAATCTAATTGCATCCTGTTATGCTGTGTTTGGTTGATAACTCTGGGAGGCAAACACTTTTCGGAAGGGAAATGAAGGAGGAGTGGATCTGGGGAGAAGGAAAATTGGGCTGGGCTTGGAGGAGGGGAGGAAGGGGAGGCATAGGTCAGAATGTATTGTATGAGAGAAGAATAAAGAGAAAAAAAAAGAAAGCTTGTATTGATTTAAGAAATGCCCTTTGTAATTCATATATACATACCTAATCCAGCACGCCACAGTCCTAATAGTCCATCTCAATTAGAAGGATTCTGTCCATTTTGGACTGCAGAATATTAAATGGTAATTGGAAGGCTCAGTATGATTTGCTTTTGATTGCTTCACTCCTATTAACAGTCATTTGCATTCATTATTTGGAATATTACTTTTTTTCACCGTACTTGTGTTAAATTCTCAAACAGAAGTAAAAATTATGTTGTGACAAATATTTCAGTTATCAGACTACAGTATGGTTGACTGTAGGAATGGATATCATATTGCATACTTCTTACTTTTTTAAAGAGTGAACAACTCATTGTATACTGTTTGTTGTCATTTTAACTAGATGTTATAGAGCTTTAAATTAAAATAGTATTTTGTGGTGGTTTGCAAGAAAGAATAATTCAGGTTTATTTTTCCTAAGAGTCCATTGCACTTCCTGTATTGGACCTGTCTTTTGCAACACCTCACATTTTTTAAGCCTACCTTTAATTATGGAATAGTCTTGCAACCAGACCCACATTTTCTGACCTCATCATTATGTGAGAACACTCATTTATAGGTATTTAGTAGATCCATACATGATATATGAAACTTCCTATAGAGACCTTTGAAATTCATCCTGATATTAAAATTCCATCCTTATATCTTTCAGTAATCCCAGTCATTCATTTTAATTTATTTAGATAAAGATCCAAAATAATCCCACTTTATTTATTTATCGATCTATCTGTCTGCCTATCTATGTATCTATCATCTATTTGTCTATGTATCTATGTATCATCTATCTATCCACCTATCTGCCTATCTACCTACCTACCTAACATCTACCTAGCTACTTATCTGTCTCTCTGTCTACCAAACTATTCATCTACCTGCCTACCTAACTATCATCTACCTATCTACATATCTGTTTATCTATCATCTATCTATATATCATCATCTATAATCTTATTTATTTATCATCTGTCTGTCTAGCTTGACAATTTGTACTTTCACAAGAGGATCTCTGTTAAAAATTAAAAATAACATGGTGAAGAGAAGAGACAAATGAGAACCTTGGTTTACAAAATTTGGTTGGGTATATGTTCTTTGCTCTGCACAATCTTACTGTTTAGTAAACACTGAGATACTCCCACCAGCATCAAAATGAGAATGTACAATATTGGCTTTCACAGCATGTGAAAATGCAGAAAGTGTCTCCAAATTCCTAGTATTTAATCTTGGTAAATAACCACAGGGATACTTCTTATCCTGTCAAACATCTGTGGTTTTGAAATAAAAATGATTTGACTTTCAGAAATAGGTTTACTCGGTCCAGGTTTATCCCTACACAACCCATTTACTAAGGGCTATATATGATTAAGATTGGTGGGAAAATGCAGACTTTGGGGCAGTGTGTTCAATGGAATAATACAGACATTTGTGAGGCTGTGTGTTCAATGGAATATTGAATCTTTGGGTTTTTCTTATACAGAGATACTTGATGTTATTTTGTTTGACTTTTTGAATAACATTTTGTGGTAAGACAGAAATAAGACCAGAAACAGTTATAAAGACATCTGTGGGGAAAGAGTACCACATCTGTTCTGACTGCATCACTCAGGCTGGAGATGTGTGTGTGTGTGTGTGTGTGTGTGTGTGTGTGTGTGTGTGTGTGTGTGTGT
>CAJQZJ010032188.1:23320541-23350218 GCA_907164525.1 Lophiomys imhausi | reverse complement strand
TGTGTGTGTGTGTGTGTGTGTGTGTGTGTGTGTGTGTGTGTGTGTGTTCCGTTTGCCATAATAATGAATGTGAAAAGTGTCTGCCAGATATAGAAAACATGACAAGGCTTTAAAGTTACCAACTTTATATCCAGGTTTCAGTTTTGAAACTAATTCAATAACTTCACCAAGGAACAGATTGGAGAACTAACCATGATGAAGATCTTCATTGCCTTGGTGCAGCTTGATCTTTCTGTTCCTACTGTAGAACTCATGGCAAGACAAAACTATCTCAATCAAGAGTGAAAGAAAAAGAAGACCACGACATGGAAAGCTTACAGGATTTAAGATTTGCTTATTGTTCCCAACATCCCAGGAGCCCACTGAGATGTGGCTACTTTTTCTTAGTCTTTGAACACTCTCTTCTGTCATCAACTGCGGCACACCTCAATATGCTGGCTATTGGTCATGTTACCAACACTCAGTCTGCCCTGGTGTTTGTTCTATGATGTCTCTGGGAAAAAAAAAAAAAAAACTGAAGCACTTCTTCCAGCAAGAAATCTTCTCTAGGTTATGATTAGCTCTAAACTGCCACAAATTTCTTCACATTTTCATTTTTTGCACATTGACAAACTTTGAGATGAATTATGTCCATTAACATAAATAACAGGCTTCATTATTAATCAGAGATTGTCTACGTTTCTCTCTTGGAGTGTCTTCAAATTCTTAGGATTTAGTCTTGGGAATGCACATAGTCATCCTTCTCTTTCCACTCAAACCTTCCTGCTGCATGTTTAAAAATCAAAATTTTCTAGTCAACCGACAGAAAATTTAATGTGAGGCAACAATGATTATTGGAAAGTTTTAATGTTAAGTGTTATGTAGGTAAAAATAATTATAAAGTAAAAATAACATTTAACTATGGTGATGCAAGTGTTAGGATATAGTTTAAGGCTAAGAATACAATAGTAACAAATAGTAGTCCAGTTTCTCATAGAAGTTGTTTTGAACATGGCAGATCAATTCCATTGTATGCTGTAAATTAACGAGAGATAAACATATTATATAACTGCTGAGATATTGTCACATAATTAAATGTGAGTTTATGTATAATTGAATGATAATCTTATGCATGTTTTGTTTCTGTAAGCTTTTATTTTAAAGAATTCTTCCTTCAAAAATATCTACATGCATTTGAACATGCACAAGTTTTCTGTAGATGTTCTATTACTACTTAGTGATATCACGAAAGATTATTTAAATAAAGACACATAAGCAGGGTATGCAGTTGTTTTAAAGCATTGACTTGGTGATCAGCTCCACTTTTTTTGAATGTCATATGTGATTTCTGTTCTAGTACCTATGCTGCATAATCACACATTACATGTTTTATAATGGGATTACACCTCCAGTAACACTGGTTCTTACAAGAACTCTCATCCACACTCCAGCAAACCACCTCACCTTCTAATCCCTGCCAGATCTCCTGAGTGTTAATTGGTAAAGTTTGACACACGTGCTTTGGATTCATGGTAGTACTAAATGTGAATGGAATCTCTTCATTTTCATTGAGGAGGATGTAGGAACTGTGGGATAGTCTGCACCAATCAAGAGTAATTTTTCACACATTAAAGAATATTATGATATACTCCACTTAACAATAACACATTCAGGAGCTCAATAGATACAAGTGAAAAATATTCACATTTAACATAATGCTTTTTATGGGTTAAAGCAATCAAAAGGTTTAATTTGCTGTGTGCATGCCTGGATATATATATATATGCTATCTTTTCTTACAGTATTTTCACACCACACATTTCTTATTGTTTGGCTTCCTTTGTAACATTTTGGTATTAAGATTGACTCTTTTTGGAATTGTGTTCACAAATTGCACTTTATTCCTTAAAATGTAATAAAAAGAGCAATTTTAGTCCCAAGCATAACAACAACAGTTATTTCAGATTAAATAACTCATTATCAGAAACTGCAGTGTTTCTTACTTCGTTCAATCCAGTATTTTCAAATGAGCCACACAACTTTCATTTCATAAAATATTGGTGAAAATATTTCATCAATAGAGATTCAGAATTTCCATTCATAGAAGTCAATGAGACAGCGGAGTCTTCAGAATTTATTGTGAAATTTCCCATCCACTATTTCAGTTGAATTAATTATTTTAATGGATTATTGCTTAATGCTTTTTATATCTGGACTTTCAGAAATAAACACAAATTTTTTGTAAAAGACAGGTAATAGCAAGAACATACTAAACAATGCTTTATACAAATGGATTGTTGTAAAATGAAGATATTTAGGACATAGTGTTATTTATTTTAAATTGAAAATAGAAAGAAGTCTGGTGACAGTGTTTGATAAACTTCTTTAAATTTTAATTGCAGTTACTTTAGTCTATTTCTCTGTGAGGTTTGTGTATGTGTGTGCATGTGAGCATGTTATACTTGTCTGTTTTGCCTCTCCACTACAGGTCAGACACTGTAGTAGTGGTTAGTGTTGGTTGTCAATTTTTATCTGAGAGATAGGTCTCTGTGGATATCTGTGAGAAACTGTCATGGTTACATTTATTTATGAGGGAAGACCAATCATAATTTTAGTGTAACCATTCCCTACAAGGGAATCAGGACGACGTAAGAGTGAATAGACAAGGTAAACATGAACATGACTACACACACTGCTTTCTTCTGCCTGCAAATGTGTTGTGAGCAGCTTTTCAATTCCTGCTGCTTGACTTCCCTAACATGAAAGACTCCAAATGGATCTAAAATTTAAAAAACTGATAAAATAAAAATATGTATTTGAGAATATCCATAGAAAACCATAATCTGTAGCAAGTAGAGCGGGGTTCTTGCATGTCATATTTGTTTGATTAAATAATGCCAAACTTTGTGTGTTTTGTTCCAGGGTGCATCATTTTAAGAATATGTACTTTAACCATTACTTATCACCTTCCACAAAACTTGCGTCCAAGTGGATCAAAGACCTTAACATAAAGCCCGACACACTAAATCTAATAGAACAGAAAGTGGGGAAAAGTCTCAAAATCATTGGCACAGGTGACAACTTCCTGAACAGAACACCAAGAGCTCAGGGTCTAAGATCAACAATCAATAAATGGGACCTCATGAAACTGAAAAGCTTCTGTAAGGCAAAGAACAAGGTCATTAGAACAAAACGGCAACCTTCAGATTGGGAAAAGATCTTTGCCAATCCCACATCTGACAGAGGGCTAATATCCAAAATTTATAAAGAACTGAGGAAATTAAACACCAGGAAACCAAATAATCCAATCAAAAAATGGCAAGAGCTAAACCGAGAATTCACAAAGGAGGAATCTTTAATGGCTGTGAGTCACTTGAAGAAATGCTCAACATCCTTAATGATCAGAGAAATGCAACTCAAGACGACTCTGAGATTCCATCTCACACCTGTCAGAATAGCTAAGATCAAAAATTCTAATGACAGCACATGCTGGTAAGGTTGTGAAGAAAGGGGAACACTCCTCCATTGCTAGTGGGAGTACAAACTTATAAAACCACTATGAAAATCCGTGTAGCGATGTCTTAGAAAACTTGGAATAGCTCTACCTCAAGACCCAGCTATACCACTTCTGGGTATAGATCCAAGTGATTCCTCACCAAACCACAACTACATTTCCCCATCTACATACATAGCAGCCTTCTTTGTAATAGCTAGAAACTGGAAACAACCCAGATGTCTCTCAACCGAGGAATGGATAAAAAAAACTTGTACATCTACAAAATGGAATACTACTCAGCTATCAGAAAAAAAGAAATCATGCAATTTGCAGCCAAATGGATGGAACTAGAAAAACTCATCCTCACTGAGCTAACCCAGTCTCAGAAGGATACACATGGCATCTATTCACTTATAATTGGATTTTAGCTGTATAGTACAGGATAACTATTCTACAACCAACATACCAAAAGGATCAGGAACAGACTTTGTTACCTGTTAATTAGACACTTTGCCCTAGTGGTGCTGTCATGCAAATCCCAGTATATGAGGAAGCTCTTAGCCCTCATATGACTGCTGAACAGGGGTAGGGGAGTTATATATGTGGACACTCCACTCTGGAGGATTAGGATAGGAGGGAGAAGGATAGAGGGTGGGAGGGTGGGACTGAGAGGGGTGAAAAGAGGGCACTGTGATGGAGATGTAACTTGACATAATAAAGAAACATAAAAAAGAATATGTACTTTAACTTTGCTTGAAATAACACCATTAATAAATAAAATCCTCATTTTTAATCCTTTGATTTATGATATTTTGCAAGTCAGACTTTGCAATAGTTTTGACATCAAAGGCCACAACAACTAAATTTGATCTACCAATAAATAATTAATTATTAAACTATAACTTTCAAGAATCAGTAATTGAAAAAGTGGATTTATGAGATTTTTCTAAGGTATAACTGTGAATTAGCATCAATATCCTGATTTTGATTGAGCAGGTGATACTGAGTTAAGCTTAGATATAGAGAATGCATAGCTAGGAAAAAGCTGAGGGAGGATGTCTGCCTAAAAGGTATTCTAGAGGTGAAACCCAGTAAGTAAACTGTATAATTGTTTCCTGATGTCAGAGATTCTGTACATGAAGTAGGAACACTATTGACATCATTCTTAAGCCAATTGAATGATAATACCATGAATGTGAAAGATCTTTTTGATAATGCTTTTGGTAAGAGATTCCTTTGAAAGTTAAAGATGAATTTCCTGTTTTCTTGGGTTAGTTGTATTTTCTATCATGAATAATGTTATATTCTTCATAAGAAAATACAATCCATCTTACATACCACAAATGCATTAAAAACAAAAAGATTTATTGAAACAAAGATATTCCTAAAAATTATATTTAGAAAATGCATTCATTATAATGAAGAATACTGGGCTGGAGAAATGGATCAGTGGTTAAGGGCTCACGCTGTTCTTGAATTGGACCTAAATTCTGATTCCAGTACCTATACCTGGTATATCACATCATATTTATCTCTGCCCTCTACAGGCTCCTGCATGCACACAAACATAACCTCACACACATGTACTTAACTTTAAATAGAACAAAAATAAGTCTTGAACATAAAAGGACTGATCTGTCTGGTTTGGCCACAAAGAACAATGTAGAAATTTTATTTGACCCCTGATATATGTAGAATAGCAATAAAAATCAAATAAAATGACAAACTAAAACTGCACAGATGCTGAAGGCAGATGGAAATTTTTATTTCAAAGTAGAGTTTTACTAGTACAGTTGTCAATTAAGACATCTTAGTATCTAATCTGACAACTGCATCTGGTCCACTGCAATTGAGAGGTTTTTCAGAAAGAAGAACTACAATATAATTTAACGATAAAAATTGAATTAGTCAAGGTAGTCATAAATTCAGAGATCCCATCTTAGTAGCTCTCCACATTTTATAATAAGAAAATGAGCAATAAAACTCACCTATTAATAATTAGAATCTATACATTGCAAAATGTAAGGTGGAAACAACTTTAGCAAGACGCAAGGGATTTCACTGAAAACAATTAAAAATTGCATTAAAAATAAAATACATTTGAACTCCTTCCAACTTTTATATGGACAAAATAATGATAAAGTATGATTGAAGAGTAATTAGAAACAATATATCAAATTAAAATTATCTGAATTAAAATTTTTTATTTTGATAGAACAATAACAAAATACAATTTAGTGACACATAAATTTTCAGCATGAAGAAGATGATAATGTAAGAATGTTTTACTTCATAAAGCTAAAAATTATGACATTAATATTTTATATTATTATATAAAACATAATAATATAAACTTATAAAAGACAATGCCCTGCAAATTTATCTATAATTAATTATAATCTGTAATTTCTGTAATTGATTTAAAGCTTACATCCAATGACATAAATTTCAAAGAGAAAGCCTTGTTCTTAGGGCATCTATCTTTGTCACAGTCATGATGTCCTAAGTAATTATAATCATGCAAACACACCTTCATCTTCTAATTTTAAGTCATTTTTGATAATGTCTAAGCTTCTTACACATCCATTTGCTTTATGTGTCTGATTCACAACACATATTAGATATAATCCTTGTGAATATGCCAGATGTATTAATGCCAGTTTATTCATTATATCTCTGTTCTGTCACTTATCAAGCAATCATTAACAGTGTTTATTTAAATGTATAATATTATTGAGAATTTTCTAATATCCAATGAACTTAAAACTCTTCTTATGAAAACATATTTTAAAATTTTGTCTATGATCTGGATTTTACCAAGCTTTCAACAAATGACTCAAAACTCATTTATTTCATGATCAACTCTACATCCTTATTAGACAACAGGACAAAAATGTATTTGATCTCCAAACTTTTGCTTATAGAAGACAAAACTGTATTTTTTGACACTCGCTACAAGTTTTCAAGAGTGTGTTTTCAACAACTGTATAGTTTTGTTAATCTTGCTAGCCTTGTTTGTTTCTAGAGAACCACTACAAAGTTTCCATTCTGTCATGATTCATATTCATATTAGTTGTGAAGTGTGGGGCTCACTGCTACCACCATGGCCAGCAGAGTAGCTATCTTTGGGAACCAAGAAGGTAGTTTGGTTCAACCTGATGAAGTAGCCAGTGTTGGTGCAAACTTTGGGAGTCTGACCCCAAGCAGTTTGTTTTAGAGATTATTTAAGCATAACATAATTTGGTGTAAACTTTCATGGTGGTAAGAAACTCAATCTTGTGTTCACACTAAAGTTTAAGGCATGATTACATTGAAATTCTTTATAAAGTACATGTGACATCTCCCATAATGGTGGGTTTTATAGATTGAAAACATCAAGGCAACTGTATCAGGGAGGTTCTAATGTGGTCTCTGCCACACAGATAGAAAAAAAAAAAGGTCACTAGGCAATTAGTGCAATTTGTTCCTAGTCTTCTGGACTGATATAGGTTATGCATTCCTTCCTTTGGAGGAACAACCCTGTGTGTTTAACATTCCTGGTTTCTCCTAGGGCTTATCTGTGAGCACAGTTCTTCTGTGCTTCCAACATTATGATAAACCTAAGGGAACAGAACAAGAAAGGTAAAGTCTGTACCCATGTATGATAGAAAATAAAAATGAAAACAAAATAACAGGTTTCAAGGTTACATAAAAAATGATCAAAAATAAATTAAGAAAGCTGTGACAACAATAAGACCTGAATTTTCATATCACCTGACTTAAATGCAGGTCTGTCAGTGTCTATAAATGCCATAATTTTTAAGAAATTCACAAAATTTCCTGAAATGATCAGAATTGAACTTGAGGTTGCAGAATATAAAATTAATATTAAAAATAAATGACTTCTTATATATCAATAACAAAAAGTTAAAATTTCAAATTACAAACAATTCCATTAAGTAAACTCTAAAATTGAAATACTTTTGAATAAGGTGAACAAAATATCTGGTAAGATAAGATGAAGAATCTATAAATTAATATCAAAATTGGTAAGACACAAGTATAGAGAATATTTGTTCACACGAATAAAAAGGCTTCCATTTCTGCTGAAATTAGTATATAGATCTGATACAATCCAATCAAAACCTAATCACCTACTTTTGAAATATCAATATTTTTTTAGAATTTACATAAAATACAGAAGAAAGCATTAGCTATAAGAAAACTCAACTCAGAAGGCTAATTTATTTTAAGTTGTATAATCAAGCTATTGCAAGCAAGACATTCATACTAGAAGAATATAGAAAATGGATGAGCATAGCACAGAAGGTGGGGAAATAGAACCATAAATAGAGACTTTATTTCTGTCAAAAGAACACATATAGATTTTTAGAGAAATTTTAAAGTGATTTTTAAATAAAATGCTAATGAAACAACTGTATAACCACATACAAATGAATACTTCACACCCTAGGAAAAGTCAACTAAACAGATGATAAACCAAATATAAGCTTAAGAGTGTAAATCTTGTGTAAAAATGTGATACAAATAATTTGCATTTGGGAGGAGGAAAGGAGTTAGATAAAGCATAGAAAGCAAAAATAAAAGAAGAAACAGATGAACCTATTTGGTCAAATTTAAGAACTTCTGTTCCCGATAAAACACTGCCAGAACAAGAAAAATACAAGTCCCCAGACTATGAGAAAATATTTGCAAGTCACATACTCATAATATAGTATAAATATTTATATATTCACTACGCTTATACTACAGTAACATGTAGAACTTTAAAAGCTCAACAGGAAATTCAACATATCAAAAGAAATAAAGTGTCTAAATGGAAATTGTGCTGGGCCATTAAGGGAAAAAATAAACACATGAAAGTATTCTCAATATTATTGATCAAGGAGAATATAAAAAACACTGACTTATACATTAAACAAAAATCTGGTGGAGATCATGCTTTAAATGTTAATAATGTGTGGTATATGAGAGGTAAGATACTCCCCTTCTGCTGACAATGGGAGTACTGGTTTAGTATTTGTATATCAGTATAGTGATAAAAAGAGTGATGAGTAAAATTCACACAATGATGCACATAGGCCAACTCATGAACTCAATGGATAAAAATGTCAAATATTAATGGAAGATAGTATTCTCCAATAGGATAAGGAGTATATGCCATAGAAGTAACTTCCTGATAAGAACAGACATAGAAGTCCCAATTCAGACCCATACAGGCTTCTTGTCACTTTATTTTCTGTAAGCCCCTGTGTGTCATGCTTAATTGAGTCTGTGCGTTATAGTCTTACAAGTACCGCGCGCTAACCGATTGCACCACTAGAGCATCCTGTGCGTTATATTCTTGTGATGTCCTCAAATTCTCTTGCCCCTACAATCTTTCTTCTCCATATTCTGTGGAGTTCCTGGAATTCTGCCTTATATTTGTTTGTGGGTCTACATCTGTTCCCATGAGCTTCTGGAGAAAGCTTCTCTTAGTTCAATTGGGCTAGGCACCATATAGGTACAGAAGAATAGCATTAGGAATCATTTTGTTGAATTTTGTTTTATTATGTTTGTTTTTTGGCCATTTGTTTTCAGTTTGGTTCTATCCTAGGCCTCTGGGATATCCAGTTTCTGTTTCCTGACCATCCAGGCAGTGTCAAGCATGGGTCTCCTTTCGAGGAGTTGGCCCCAAGTTGGACCAGTCATTGGTTGGTCATTCCTACAAGTTCTGTGCTACAATTACCCCAACACATTTTGAAAGCAGGACAAATTATACATCTAAGGTTTTATGGCTGGGTTAGTGTCCCAGTCCTACTCCAGGAAGCCTTGCCTGGTTACAGAAGATGGTCAATTCAGTTTCCATATCATCCACTACTAAGACTCTTCTCTAGAGTCACCCTCCCAGAAAGTTTTCACTGCACTATTCTTATAAAGACTATCCTTAAAGAGCCATTAAGTTTCTAGAGAACTTAGAGTCAATGCTTTTTATTATAATCAACTGTGCAGAAAATAGTTTCTAGAATTTTAAGAATGAATTTTATTGTAAAATTTAATTTACTAAAATCTATAGCCTTTCTCAAGTTTCTCTCTATGGTATTCCTTTGTAGAGTATGAATAGTTATTAGTTCATATTCATCCACCCATATCCATATTTAAATCTATGTCACTGTTTCTATTTGTGTGTTAAACCTTTTATGGACTAAATCCTAACTTATTAACTTGATTATCTTCCACTCTGCCTTATTTGTTAACATTAGTGGCATATTATATGTGGCAATGTCTATAAATGTACAGTTATTTCTTAAACATGTGTATATTTAAGTTTTTATTAAATATATATGATGTTCCTGGTACAGTTTAGTTCTTCCTTCCTTTTAGATAAAATTTTCTTCCTAATATTGTTTTGTTATTTTTATGAATTATCTGTTCCAAAAATTCCTCCTTAAAATGCCTTAAATGTTCTTATTCAATGGTTCCCATAACATCATTTAAAAAAAAGTCACTACAAAACTCTAATAAAAGAAAAAACTATGAACACTAAATTATAAAATTTCCCTAATATGATCATCTTTCTAATATTCAAAGATGAGTGTTAATCTGTTTCATCGTCTAACAATTCTCATTTTGATGATGAGTTAGAACTATTAATGTGATAAAATACCTTGACCAAAAACAACTTTGAGTTGGAAGAATTTATTTGATTCACACTTCCAGATCGCAATCAATGATTAAAGAAAGTTAGGTCAGGAACTCAAGAAGAAATGACAGCAGAAGTATTTAGCTTTCTTATTTGTAAGTTTATTTATTAATTTTGCATCCCAATCATAGCCCATTCCCTTCCCCACTCTGGGTCTCTGCCTTCCACCTCTTTCCCCCATCCCCTCTCCACTTCTCCTCAGAAAAGGGGAGCCCCCATTCCATCCCACCCCAGCACATAAAGTTGCATCAGGTCTGAGTACATCCTCTTCCATTGAGGCCATGCACTGCAGCCTCCTTAGGGGGAAGAGGTAAAAAAAAAAAGATCATCAGTGTCCTTCTCAGAAACAGTCACTGATCTACCTGATAGGGAACCCACATGATGACTGCCCATCAGTTACACATGTGTAAGGGGTCAAGGTCCAGTTCATGCATGCCCTTTGAATGTTACTTCAGTTTCTGTGAGGCACATGGACCTAGTCTAGTTGTCCTTATTGATCTTCTTGTAGAGTTGTTGTCCCCTTCAGTCTTTCTATTCTTCCCCCCATTTTTCCATCAGAAACCCCACACTCTGCCTAATGTTTGGCTATGAGTCTCAGCCTCTGTTTCGATCCTGTGCAGCATGGAGATTCTCATAGGAGAGTTATGCTATGTTCTTATAGTAAGCAATGCAGAGTATCCTTAGTAGTAGTAGAGGTTGACTGTCTCCCTTGGGGTAGGTCTCAGGTTGAGTCCATCATTGGCTGGATTATATAATCCATTACATACCTACGGATGGTGCAACCCACAGTGAGATGTGCCTTTCTACATCAACCAATAATCAAAAAGCTGTCCACCTAGATGTCCAAGGTCCAGTCTGACTAGAACATTGTGCAGCTGAATTTCCCCCTTTCCCAGTGATTCAAGATTCTGCTAAATTGATAATAAATATAAAACTTGATCTTCCATTCCTTGTCAATTTGATTTGTAAACATGTTCTTAAATCTTAACGTGTTGCTGGGGTCCATGCCCAGGACTAAGGCAGTGATGAATTGGTGCAGAATCAACAACCCAGACTCCAGTGTCTGGTAACTGTAAAAAGCAGATCCATTTATTTCAAGAAGAGGGTGTTCCCTTTATAACCTCTGCCCAGAGTCCCATCGGCGCCTGAAATGCAGGCTGCTGAGGCTCTTCCACGTTGGCTCATGTCTCATTACTCCCATGTAGCTTCATCATTCTCCATGTAGGTCTGGGCAACTCTCAGACCAGTGGCATACAAAAGCCCAGCCACGAATATACTGGTTAGCAGCATGTCCTGTCAGGCCTTGTTCCTCCTACCTTGACATATCCTTTCTTGTTTGTTCCCAAGGCCTTTGTGAATATTGTAATATAAAACAAAGCATAATTTTTAATTATCTAATAATTTTTAAATTTTTCAACACTTTAAATGTCTAATGTCTCTAAATATTCTAAGTCTTTATCTGTATGTTCTGTAGAGAACCAACCAAGTTTGATATTTCTTACTCCAAAAATGAAAGGCTAGGACATGAAAAAAAAATGTTTTGATCAATCAAGTCCCCAAATCCAGCAGTGTAATTCAAACCCCGTAACTCAATGTCCAAAATACCCCAGATCACATTTATGATCTTTTAGTGCCAAAGAGCCTGTGAAGTTAAATCTCTCAAGCTCTGTCATCTGCAGCACACAAAGATAGTTTCCTAGGGTCAGAAAGGCTCTATCTCATATCTGCTAATGTATTTCTGGATATCACAGAGATCTGTAATTTCAAATACCATGCAGTCTCTATTACATATGAGGGCACTGATCTTTCTTGGTTCCATTTCAATAACCACTCATACACTTCCATGACCACTCAATCTTACATACTTCATGCTTTCAAAACCAGTACCATGTGAGGAACTCTTACGTCTTGCAAAATTTGACAACCAGCTTGGGATGCAGGATGCATTCTTGTCTTACCTAGATATGAACCACAAGAAAAAAAATAAAATGACAGACCTAGCAAGAAAAGAGCATGGGTGAAAAGTTTTAACAAATATTATGAAGGTAACTTAACAATGCACAAGAAAATACTTATTCTTAGAATTTTAACTCTGCCCAATAACCCATGATTAAGGAGTGCATTATCCCCAGGGAGAATCTACTACTATATTTTGCTAAATGGAAATAGTATCAAACTATCTTCTAAATATTTACTGTACATTCATAGATTTGTGTAACCATCAGCCCTAATCAGAGAAAACTCTTTATACAGTAGACTTCAGTTAATACAATAATTCACATCTGTAGAAAAAGACTAATTAAATTATTTGCTAGTATTTATATTATCGTTAATTGGTTGGTGGTGTTAATTCCTTTTTTTTTTTTTTGGTTTTTCGAGACAGGGTTTCTCTGTGTAGCCCTGGCTGTTCTGGACTCACTTTGTAGACCAGGCTGGCTTCGAACTCACAAAGATCCGCCTGCCTCTGCCTCCCAAGTGCTGGGATTAAAGGCGTGCGCCACCAACGCCCGGCTGCTGGTGTTAATTCTTAACCCACCATTATAAATAAGCACACACAGAGACAACTGATGTATTTTAACAAGCCTTGGCCTGAATTGTACAATCTTAGTCCATCTAAGCTAGCTCATAACTCTATCCCTGAAAAAAGCTCCATATAATATACATATGTCCCCTGGGCTGTTATTCTCCATGTGTTGTCGATGTTCCTGGCCAAGGGGAATGAGGTTGATTTTTCGAATCCATGGTGTGTGTCTTCCTTCCTCTTCTCTGCTTCTTCTCTTTGACACTTCTACCAGAGGCTTCTTCTTCCCATGAACCTCTCTGCTTCAGAAGCCCATGCACCTTACTCCTGCTTATCTCTGTCTTTGCCCAATTTCAGGCCTCAGCATTTATTAAACCAATTAGAGACAGTGATTAGAAAACAAAGTAACAGACAGCAAGCAGGACCATTAATTAACATTTAGAATGCATAACATCACCCCATCATACATCTGCTCATATCATATAAAATAAATATCTAATATACTCAAACAAAATTGGGATATCTATTTTATTCTCCTTCTCTCAAGTCTCTCAGAACATTGTGAAAGTTGTGACAGAAATGTAGAAAGAGCCAGAGGACTGGGAAGACTAGGTCAGTGTTTTTGGACATGACAAGAACTTCGTACTAGTGAACTCACAACATGCATGGTTGCCTATGCATGACTAGCACATCAAATCAGTCAATATTCCAATATAAATAATAGAGGAACCCATGAAGCCTCACCTTAGCTAAGGCTCTATTGACAACTGATTGCTGCTGGAGGAATCAGTTTTCTTTAGAGATGTGGTACATGGTAGGTTACCATGCTTAGAAAGATTCCCTGATAGTCATGTATATGTGGCACTGGTTGGACTTAATGTATTATACAATACTAAGAGCCCACGTGGTTTGGAATGGAGTATGGGAGAGAACCATGGAGGAGTTAGAGATGACTAGAAGAGGTTAATATAAAAATACAGATGTATTCATTTGTGAAATTCTAAAGGAATAAATTAAAAATATTATACATAAAAAACAGAAAAATGTTGGATATAGAGGCTCACAGCTGCAGTTCCCACACTTGGAATGCTAAGGCAGGAGAATTGCTATTCTTTTAAGTTCAGTCTAGGCCACATGAGTTCCAGACTGTGTAACTGAAAAATTTTTAATTTGTCACAGATATATTTACTAATACTTAACAATCACCTATAAAGTTCCTAAATCCTAAAACCTAATTCTAAAATCTATAATCTAACTAAGAATATCTTAATACCTAAAATACTCTAATACCTATAAAAAACCCAAACATTTTGTGGAGCCTGACTGAATCCATCTTGAAAAAAGATTCCATTTTTGTATTAAGTTTGACTCAAAGCTGACCTCAGTTCCACAACAACAAAATGTACCCGACCTTGTATTCCAGGGATGTTCCCTCATCGTAACCAGACAGCTCACTCTGAGAAAGCACCCAAAAAGTCTAAACAAACTTTCTGGTGGTCAAGCTGACCTAAGCTGGTTAGTCAGTAACAACGAGCCAATCAGAAATGGACATGACTAGCTACCCAAATGTCATCCAATCATATGGTAAAGAACCTGCTTCTTTGTCTGAGTCTGTATATAAACTCTGTACTTTTGGGTCTGGGGACTCTCAACTCAAACTTCTGTGTCAGTGAGTGCTGAGAGTCCAAGCTCTGAGCTTGAATAAGCAACCCTCATACATTTACATCAGAGTTTGCTCCTAGGTGGTCTTTGTGGTCTTGAGAAATGGGCAGAACAATTTAACACTAACCTGAGTTTCTTAGAAGGATATTAATACTCTTAGAGTAGGTCCATACAGTTGGTGGGCTGGTTTTCAACAGATTTCTCAATCTTAAAGTCTGTGAGCCTTATTCATCAGTTGCTAAGGCCAACCTATAAAATTATTCTGTTTTGACCACTGTTGCAGGGCAGTTTTTCCAATCAGCCAAGTATTTGTTCCTAAACCTCAATTATTTTCAAGACTGAAAACCATCCAAACTGCCTCCAAATTTTTGCTTCACTCACCATTCTACTGCTCTGGAGCTCCAAGGTAGATGATTCCAAAGGACTCTCCATTCCAGCACCACAGAGCTCCAAAGTATAGAATTCCAAAGGACCCTGCCTTAACAAGTCTATGGCAGACTCTGTGCTGGACCTCAGCAATCCAAGTCTGCCAATTACGCTACGGTCCTCACCAGCATGGACTCCCTGCAGGCCAGGACAAAACTGCATATGTTGTCAGAGGGAACAAGAAGGAAGCAGAGGACTGATATGTACGGACACTGCACTCCAGAGTAGGACAGAATGGAGAGGGGGTATAGGGTGGGACTGCGAGGGGTGGAAAGAGGGCACTGTGATGGAGATGTAACTTGAAATAATAAATAAACATTTACAAAAAAAAAAGAAAAATGTTTTCATCCTTGTTTTGCATATTGAGAATGCTGGATTTCTCTTTACCTCCATCCACTGACATATTGATGGGAAAATGCACACAGAGTTATGACTATCAACACTAATCTTGAAGGAAAAATAGGAAAAGAAAATGAATTCATTATGCTTGTGTTTATTTCTTTTCATGTAGAACTGTATCTACAAACATATTTACCTTTAAGAATAAAATAAAAGAAGGAGGAGGAGGGCAGGAGGCCATGTGGATTCTGATTTAAACCCCTTTTTTAATATTTATTTATTACTTCAGGTTACATCTCCATCGCAGTGCCCTCTTTCCACCCCTCCAAGTCCCGCCCTCCCACCTCTACCCCCTAACCCTTCCATCCCACTCCTCTGGAGTGGAGTGTCCCTACATAACAGTTCCCCGCCCCAGTTCAGCATTCATATGAGGGCCAAGATTCTCCTCATACACTGGGGGCCTACAAGGCAGCACCACGAGGGCAAAGTGTCTCATTAACAGGTAACAAAGACTATGCTCCCATTCCCTTTGGTGCACTGGATGTAGTATAGTTAGCCTGTACTATATGTCTAAAATTCGATTATAAGTCAATAGATGCCATGTGCATCCTTCTTGTTGTGATGATCTTGGTGTGATATCTGGCATTCTCTTTTTGGTGGGCCTTTTCAAGGCACACCCCCACAACAGTGTGTCATGTGGTCCCATGATTCCCATTGTCAATGATGTCATCTGCGAGGCTTCTTAGCAGCACCCTTCAATGGCAAATAGCTGGCCATAATTTGTTCTCCCCATATCTTTTATTTAAAATGCCATGCTTCTGCTAACCCCAAATCTCTATGCTGCTAGATGCTACATTAACTTCACTAACCCTACCACAAGACTGCCGTAGCCTATAGTATATAATCTTGTTTAGAAAAAATATACACAAGCATATGCATATACATCATATATATAGGCATAGTTCTGTAACACAAACATATAAACGTCAGAGGCAAAATTACAAATTAAAGGCATATTTGGACTACAGAGTAATTTCAAGACTTGTAGTGTGATTTATCTTGTACACCTGATTCTTTAAAAGATCCCCAGTTGCTAGTTAACTGGCCCTTTAATAATTCTTATCCATTAGAACTGCCTGAACCTATGACCTTCAATATTGTTTGTTTCTTGGATTTCTGGGAACAGAAGAAGATATAAAAAAGCCATCAGAGGCTGAGTAAGGGAGATTGAGTAGAGTGAGAAGAGAAGGTAGTTGGAGAAGAAGTTATTGTTAGGAGACAACTGAGCCAGGAGAAGCTGAACTGAGCAGATAGGTAAATCAGTTGTTACAGTTTGGAGCTGGCAGTATTGAGAAAATGAGAGGAGGGACTGTTTGAGCAGTTTGGGGACTGAAGGAGGAACAGTTGGGAGAAAACTTTGAAAGGGTTGAGAAAGAAACTAGTTAGAAACTGGGAGGAACACTTGAAAAAGAAATTAGAATCAGGGCTCTCTCTCCTCTATCCTTCTTCTCTCTTATCTAGTGTTGAGGGTGAAACTGGGGAGATAAAGGGTGGGAAAATGAGAACCCACAAAGTAGCAAAGATAAGCTACAAAAAGTTCAGGAAACTTAGAGAAAGTATGGCTCAAAATAAAACTGGAAATATAGTTCTCTAGTTATAGATACAAGAGTAGAAAGAGTAGAATACTTGTTTACTAGGTACAAAGTCCTTTATACTTCTGCAAGAAAAGTTGCATTACTATTTACTTTTAATTGAGACACTAAGAAAATAGATGGCTACTTGTGTTAAATCTATGCTCACTATGTAATACTTTGAATGTTTCTCTAAACAGGGATATTTTGAGCTATTATTTATTTCAGACCATTAGAAAAAAATATTTATTTTCATTTCTATACCTGCAATTTGGTTGTAATTTACTTTTCATTAAAAATAATTTATCTATGTGGCCATGAAGCCCAGGAGGTAAGTGCACTATGGCATCTGTGAAATGTGTTTAGATCTTTCTATTTTAATTATATATATTATCAAAGGTCTCAGTGTTGTATTAAGTTGTTTTTCTCTTTTAAAATGTTATCTCATTCATGGAATATATGTATTGTGTCATAAATTCTAATTTATAATTATGTTCTCTTTCTAGTTCTCAAGAATTGCTGCTATTTAAAAGAAAGTACAATAAGTTAACAACCATTTGCTGGCTTTCCATTCTTACTAAGCGTATATTTCTCAGCTATCCAGATTGATTGGGTTTGTACCTACTTTCTGTTTGGTGTGCACACAGACATGGTTTTTAAGCTAAAGTTCTGTGAGTTAAGTTGAAAGTATTTTCTGTATAAAAGAAAGTGTCACTTTTGTTAGTTAACTAGAAAATTCTCAAACAAAACACTTAAACATGAATATAACTACATTTATAATTTTGTCTTATATACATATTAAAATATTTTAGACCTACAAAATATTTCTGGGTTTGTGATTATAATTATGTCAAGCTGTTTATTTTTATTTATTTTTAATACATAAGCAACTGTTATATATTACAAATGTTTATAAATTTCTGCACTTTAATTATATTTTGTAGTTTTAAGTATATATATTCTATACATTATAAAACTAAATTTAATGTCTATGTGTCTATTGTTATTTTTCAGAAAGTTTTTGTTCAATATTTATTTTTGTCACAAATTTTATTAATTTCCTACCTTGAAAATATTCTTTTGCTATTTTCTCTTTATACAATCATGCCATCTATAATATAAGTAGGAATAATTTAACTTAAATGTTACCATATCTATATGTCATTTCTTTAATATTTTGAATTTTCTACAATTTTCAAAACCTTAGTGAATAAGTTAAGATAAGCAAGCACTCACTTTGTCTTTTTTTTCTTAATTGTAGGATAATCCAGTTTGTCACTGTAAGTATAATATTATCCAATTGACCTTGATTTTCTTTGTTGCCTAGGTGCTAAGGCTAGAATTTTTAGTTCAAGACTGGCTAAAAGAGGTTAAAGCAAACATATTTTCCTTTTTTTTTTAATAGATGTTTGAGTGACAGAGTCCAGTGTTTAGCAATTATTTGTTGGATTATGTGTGAGTCTTGGGTCTTTTATTAGGCACAGGAATGTTTTGTACTTTTATGGCATGTCAACTGAAAATTGGAATGTGTCAAAATCTTTTCCTCCATGTCTCTTGGTTTGATAATGTTTGCTTTTTTATTATACTTAAAGGATAAATGTATGAGTACTTCAACAGTATTTTAGAAAATAAATGCTTGTTTCAAGGTTTCCTCCATCTGACTATGTGACAGAAAAGCAAAACAAAATAAAGAGACAGATTATTCCTAATCCCCATTGGGACTCTTACTCATCTCATACTCTTTTTTTAACTCTCTAAAACTTTTGAGAAGATATAACTTTTATCTTGAGTCTCGTAGGACTATTATGTAAACTCTCTATACCTCAGGCTTTGTAAGCACATTGAGTTTGATTAAAACCCTGTAAAGCCTAATAAAAGATTTAACTTAACACCTGTAACACATAGGTTGATAGACAAAAATCCATACATATAGGATCTTAAAGGAAACATGTGGCTTCATGGCAATCTTGGCTGCTGTGTCCCCTCCACTGTCATGGAGGCAGCCATGCTGCTGACTGCCATTTTTGCTAGTGGTGGAAAGGATAGATTTTGCCTTGTTACTTCACTCCCACCTTTATTAAAAGTGATCACATGGCATAACCAAACCATGGAAAACCAACCTCTAGCCATGAGGCCCAAATCAAACAATTCCTCCACTATTTTTAGTCATGCTAACAACCCTCCCCCTTTTCAGCCTCAATCCACAATCTGTTCTTTCCCTCTCCAGCTCTTTGATATCCTATTTACCTCATCAGTGATAGGCGATCCAAATCAATCCTCTCAGACATGCACTTTCAGTCCACCGGCAAACCTTAGTCCTCCCGCTACTAGCTCCAATTCCACTGTAGGATCCCCTTCACTTCCCTCTACTAGGCCTAACCTGGCCACAGTTATCCCTTTGTGAGAGATTGCTGGAGTGGATGGGTTATTCAGGATACATGCCTCCTTGTCATTAAGACAACTCTTTCTAATAGAAAGAAGTTGGGATCCTAAACTCATAATTTTTCCACCTTAATTAAAGAATTCCAGTATATTACCCAATCTTCCAATCTCATCTACGATGCTTGTGTGATTCTCAAGAAGAATCTTCTCACCAGGGATCACAGGTGAGTCTCAGTATGGGCTAGATCACATGCAATCAAACTCCATCAAACCCATGTCACCTACTCAGCTGGGCTGAGGCAGTCCCCGACCAGGACGGTGAACGGAATCACAGCACTCCACAGAGCACAGGACGGTGAACGGAATCACAGCACTCCACAGAGCACAGGACGGTGAACGGAATCACAGCACTCCACAGAGCACAGGACGGTGAACGGAATTACAGCACTCCACAGAGCATTCTTGCTAGGGATATATCATGATTTGCCTCCTGGCCAGTATCCTCAAGGCAGCCTTCATTATGAAAAAACCCAAGAGGACATCCAGGAAAAACATAAAAACCCATCTTAATTTCTAGACCACCTTACAAGGCCCTCTTACAATATGCTAATCTGGATCTTGATACCCAGATGGAAAACAACTCCTTATGTGTTTATGTTTTCTGCTATATCCGTAAGTTTCACTGCAAACATGGGAGCACACATGGAAATTCATCAGGCTCAGCTGAAAGTATGAATGATGGTGGGCACTGTATGTTATGTTTTTGACTGGTGTTCTTTGAGTTTGTGAGCTTTCTGTTTTCTGTTATAATGACCTTCCTTACTTTGTATGAAGGTGTGTCTCTGTATTTTCTTTTTCTTTTTTTTTTTCCTCATTATTTGCTTTTATTTAATTTCTGGTGAGATTTAGCATCTACATCAAAAAGCAGCATTAGTGAAACTTAGACACCGGGACAGACATGATTACACGGGTGAAATCTGAGCCTTGAGAGCCTCTCATTATTTACATTTATGTCATGTCTGGAGAGATTTATCATCTTTGGATTTTTTTATTCCCCCCCCCCACCTTGGTCATTAGATGGGTTATAGATGTTTTTGTTATTAAGGGGAATTGGTTACAAGTTGTTAAATGGTCTTATTAAATAGGTTTTGGAGGTTAGACCATGGGAGTTCTATCTTTTTTTTTTTCTCTCTATCCTTCAATCTTCCCCTTGTAGGAGGGAAAAGACTAAAAAATGGGATACATAAATAATATAAGAATGATAAAGAAAAAGGGACAGATTATTGAATATGTTCTTATATGTTTGCGTATTGATACAAAATTAACACTATATTTGGCAACATTAGTATTGATATTTGTATATTGATATAAAATTAAGTTTAACACCTTTTAAGGTATTGTATCCAGGTAATGCTTAAAAATGTAATGTGAAGTTTTGGCATTTTGATAGCAACTGTCACAAACTGTTTAGGATAATTAAGAGATGCAAACTAATATTTGCACTCAAATATTATGTGTGGGAAATGAGTGGGAAAGAGCCACTCAAAAACCCAGTGAGTAGCTCTAAACCCCAGACAGCGGTACTCACCAGCCTACAGAGCACTGGCAGTCCTGCACCAAAAAGGAGGGACCAACAAAGCCATGGGAACAGGAAAAGGTATATTCTTGGTGGAACTATTATCGCGATGATCCACAGCACATTCTAAGCTACAGGAGAACTGTGAGACTACCTCGATTTTTCTCCGGCGGAGTAGAGATCTGGGAGGCCCAGAAAGGTGTTGGACATACAGGTCCCTCTACTGGATATGCAGTCACTCAGAAGAACATTGTGCCCAGACAGAGAAAAGGGCTGCTCTTCCTATACCAGTACACAGGTCTGATCACTGTAGGGCCTGGGCAGGCAACTCAACCTCCAGATAGAGGTACCTCTCGGCATCCCAAGCACCAAGCTTCTACATGATCGCTCCAGCACCCAAGGGAGAGCAGCAGTGCCACTGAAATGGTAAGATTGTAGCAGGCTGAAGGTGGTCAGTTTAAAAGGCTATGGAACTCCACTGAGTCCAAGCCCAGCGGAGGACAGATTGTGGTGTTCATATAGAAGCCAGTGTAATTTGCCCTTTCTCAGCAGGATACCCTGTCTTCAACATCTACAGCCCCATCACAGGAGCAGCAAGTTATTGGCCTTCTTGGCCTTTGTGCACCACCTTAGTGATACAGACTACAAGGGCTTATTGCTTAGGACCCAGAGGCACAGTGGTACCCTGGGGACAACCTAGAAGAAGCCACCTGGGGGGAAACACAGACCTGACCCTTTGATCAGAAACACAAGCGGCAGGAGATCTGCTTCTCTAACCTACAATCTGTTGTCCTCCAAGAACTACTGATATCACTAGGAAGACCTGCTAGAACTGGAGACTCTGCAAGCTGCAATAGTACTTCCCATCCAATCCCTCACCTGAGTTCCCAGTTGGGACACAATGGGAAGGGGTGAGCTTAGGGGGACCCACTGAGACCTAGCAACCATCTAAAGACCCCACCTAGCTTGCGTTGAGCCACAGTACACCAAGAGTATACAGACTGTGCACCAAAGCTCCCTCCTTGGCACCAGATCAAGGCCAGCTAAAGGTCAGCGAAAAAAACAGATCTGACAAAAGTCAGGGAAATATGACTCCAACAAAATGCAGTTATGCTAGTACAGCAAGCTATGACCATCCCAACACAGCTGAAACACAAGAAAATGATGGTAAATCTATACTTTGAAAAGTGATAGATTCCTTACAAGAAGAAATTAAATCTCTTAAAGAATTTAGAGATTCCTCAAGTTTACAAATGAAAGCAATGGGGAATATCAATAGTGACCTCCAAGCCAACGTGGCTCAACATGAACAGGAAAGAGACAAGGCAATAAAATATTTAAAAGATTTGAAAGATTTAAATATTTGCAAACAAACACAAGCAAATTAGAGCAGGAAACGTCTAAACTGAATAAAATTGTTCAAGACTTGAAAATGGAAATTGAAGCAATAAGGAAAACACAAGCAGAGATAATCCTGGAGGTAGAAAATCAAGGGAAGAAAACAGGAACTATAGACATGAGTATCAAAAATAAGATACAAGAGATGGAAGACAGAATCTTGGGTGTGGAAGATTCAATTGAAAAAATCAGTACAACAGCCAAAGAAAATGAGAAATCTAAAAAAGTTCTCACCCACAACATCCAAGAAATCAAGGACTCAATGAAAAGGCAGAACCTAAGAATAACTGGCATAGAGAAAAGAAAAGACTCCCAACTTCAAGGTCCAGGAAACATCTTCAACATAGAAGAAAACTTCCTAAACCTAAAGAAAGAGATGACGGTAAAATTCCAAGAGGCATTCAGAACACCAAACAGAATAGACCAGAAAACAATTTCCTCTCTCCACATAATAATTAAAACTCCAATGTACAGAACAAAAGAGAGAGAATATTAAAAGAGATAAGAGAAAAAAAAGTTCAAGTAATGTATAATGGAAGACCCATCAGAATTTACACCTGACCTCTCCTCAGACACTTTTAAAAGCCAGAAGGGCCTGGGCAGACATCCTACAATCCCTAAGAGAAGATAGGTGCCTGGCCAGACTACTGTATCCAGCAAAACTATCAACATAGATGAAGAAAATAAGATATTCCATGAAAAAAAAAAAAACAAATTTAAACAGTGTCTACCCACAAATCCAGCCCAACAGAAGATCCTAGAAGGGAAATTCCAACCCAGAGAAGATAACTACACCAAGAAAACAGAGGAAGCAAAAACTCCACTGCATCTAAACCAAAAGAAACACACAACCACCACCTACATCAAATTAACAAGAAATAACAACCTTTGGTCATTAATATCCATCAACATCAATGGACTCAACTCCCCAGTAAAAAGACCCAGGCTTACAGAATGGATCTGTGAACAAGACCTAAGATTTTGCTGCATACAAGAAACATATCTCACTAACAAAGATAGATGCTACCTCAGAGGAAAGGGCTGGGAAAAGGTTTTCCAAGAAAATGGGCCCAGGAAGCAAGCTGGAGTAGCCATCCTAATATCAAAGAAAATAGACTTCCAACTGAAGTTAATCAAAAAAGATAGAGAAGGACACTACATACTTGTTAAAAGAAAAATTCATAAAGATGACATCTCAATACTGAATATCTACACCCCAAATACAAGGGCACCCATATTTGTAAAAGAAACTCTTCTAAAGCTTAAAACTCACATTGATCCCCACACATTAGTAGTGGGAGACTTCAGCACCCCACTCATAACAATGGGCAGTTCATCAAGACAGAAAACAAACAGAGAAATAATGAGTCTAACAGAGGTCATGAACCAAATGGGCCTAACAGATATCTACAGGACCTATCACCCAAACACAAAAGGTTACACCTTCTTTTCAGCACCACATGGAACCTTCTCCAAAAATGACTATATAATTGGACACAAACCAAGTCTCAACAGATACAAGAAAATTGAAATAACCCCTTACATCTTATCAGACTCCCATGGAATAAAGCTGGATTTCAACAACAACAGAAATAATAGAAAGACTACACATTCATGGTAACTGAACAACTCTGTACTGAATGACTACTGGGTCAGGGAAGAAATAAAGAAGGAAATCAAAGACTTCTTAAAATCCAATGAAAATGAAGGCACAACATACCCAAACCTATGGAACACAATGAAAGCAGTGCTACAAGGAAAGTTCATAGCACTAAGAGCCTTCAAAAAGAAAATTGTGACAGCTCCTATTAGCAAATTAACAGCAGAACTGGAGGAACTGGGGGAAAAAGAAGCAAAACAATCTCAAGAGGAGCAGAAGGCAGGAAATCATCAAAATTAGGGCTGAAATTAACAACTAAGGAACAAAAGGAACAATACAAAGAATCATTGAAACCAAGAGTTGGTTCTTTGGGAAACTCAACAAAATAGACAAACCCTTAGCCAAATTAACTGAAAGGCGGAGGGAAAATGCAAATCAACGAATCAGAAATGAAAGGGAGAAATAACAACAGTCATTGAGGAAATCCAGAGAATCTTTAGGTCCTATTTTAAAAATCTGTACTCCACCAAATTTAAAACCTAAGTTAAATGGATAAGTTTCTTGATAGATTCCACCTACCAAAGTTAAATCAAGATCAGGTTAACAGATTAAACAGCCCTATAACCCTTAAGGAAATAGAAACATTCATTAAAAATATTCCAACCAAAAAAATCCCAGGGCCAGATGGTTTCAGGACAGAATTCTAACAGACCTTCAAAGAAGAGCTAATACCAATACTCTTCATACTTTTGCACAAAATAGAAAGGGAAGGAACACTGCCAAACTCATTCTATGAGACCACAGTCACCCTGATTCCTAAACCACACAAAGACCCAACAAAGAAAGAGAACATTAGAACAATTTCCCTCATGAACATAGATGCAAAAATACTTAATAAAATACTGTCAATCCAAATCCAAGAACACATCGAAAGCATTTAATTTCTTGGGTTATGCCTAGAAACCAAATAATCCAATCAAAAAATGGGGAAACAGAGAATTCACACAGGAGGAATCCCTTTACAGCACGCAGGGAAAAAAATGATCAGGATTAGGTAAGAATGAAACTCAGCTCAGTCCAAGTATTTATTTATTTATTTACAATAAATATATATTGTGGCTGGTGCTGGGGGAGGACTTCTAGAATCTGGCCCAGATCATTTTTCTTCAACTATATTTATCCACAGTACAATTATGAAAAAAAGTATTCAGGTGAGAATTAACTCAGTCCCAAGTGCACTATTTAAGACATGTATGCACTGAAATTCTTTACATCTGGCTTCTTTCATAAGAATGGGCATTTTGGACCTCAGAGATATAGGGAGATTGACTGAGGTAAGCATAATGACTTGTGGGTGTCAAGATTGGCTTGGTCCAAAGACAACATAGAAGCCACTTAGGCTGTTGTAAAGCACAAATGAGATCACTCACAAGAATGGCTTTTATGGTCTAAATGTAATGCTCACATATGGGTTTTAAGTGGGTCTCCCCTTTTCTCCATGACTGTTGGCCAGCAGTCATGATCAAGGGGAGCAGATGATGGGGAACAGGGTTCGGATGGTGTGATTTTGACAAATGAAGACAACCTGGAACCAGCGGATCAGGGAGGCAGTCAGCTTTATTGGAGTGCACAAAGCTTAAACAGAACTCTGGGGACAGGGTAGGGGTATTCAGGGTGGACAAAGGTCATTAGCTAAGGTACTAAGATATCTCATTGGCACGGGGAGGTATTTCCAGGAATCCCAGATGCTACTGAACAGGTTTATAGGGAGAAAAGGCTGGACCTGTAATTTTCCTGAGAGCCATGTGACATTCTTCAGATAGAGGGTGTGGAATTCAGGTTCTGGCAGTCCAGGAACCCCCAGGTAGAGACCCTACTGACAAAGGGAGTCAAGTCCATCATTTTACACTAAGGTCAGGGTCTTTCTGGTAATGTGACTTCAACTTTATCAGTAGCATTTCAGACACTCAAGATTTAGGAGGAAAAGGCCTGGGATAGATAGAAGCATGAATTCTGGAAGATAGGGGCAGAACCTGTCTCATCAGTCAACAAAGGGTCACCAGGTTATAAGAGTCCATCATTCCAGGAAGAGCAGCCGATCACCTATTCAAGAGGTAAGCTGTGTGCTGAACTTTTCTGGTTTCTTCAGCACTTATCTGTGTTCACAAGGCCTTTATTTCCCCTCTACGGGTTTATAGTGGCATGGCATGACAAATGAAGGGTTCAGATCCTACCCTTTCTCATAGTCCTGGGTATAACTGCTGGCTTCACCACTGGAGAAACAGATACAGGTGGTCTTTGTCTTTCCCTCAGGGAGGAATGTTGCTATTGTGTCAAACAGTCAGGTATAGTAACAGAGAAGATCTGACAATTTGTTTGGATCCTTTGAAGATCACCAGAAGGATCTCCAAAAATATAAGAAACTGCTTGACTCCTCTGCCCAGTGGATCATTAACAGTTCAATGCAGAATCTTTTTTAAAGAAAAAGTGACTGTCATTTATTAATAACCTATTATATCCAAGATATTGTCAAGCAAAATGTAGTGTTTCTCCAGCCCTTTTATTTGCCTCATATTTTCCTGTTCTAAGGATTCAACATATATTGCCCCACCACCACCACTTTTTTTAGCAACCAAATACTCAGATAAGTGTTTATTAAATTTCTCTTTGTTCATCATTAGTTTGTCACCTGTAGAAGGCTACAAGACCATCTCTTGTAACACACCTACTCTTTTTGGTGAGATAAATATATACCTAGCTAAATGTGGTGGCTTACACTTATAATCCCAGCACTCAGGAGGTAAAAAGAGGAGAACTGAAAGTTCAAGGCCAGTCTAGGCCTTATAATGAGTTCCAAACCTGCCTGGACCACATACCAAAACCCTGTCTCAAACAAACAAATGGAAAAACGTTCAGAGTATCTACTGAGAGTCAGGATTGGAGACATTTTTCATAAATATTTATTTTGTATTTTTGAGATGTTTGAGAGTTAGACATCTTATTATTTTCACGTTATAAATGAAAAGGCTCCAGGTCAGAGGGATTGACTGAGTTATCCAAAGAGACACAGCTGGTGGGGGGGGGGTAGCTAGGCTCAAGCCCAAGCAGTTGAGTTCCAGGGTTCATATACTTAGCCACTGTGCTATTCAACCTATCAAACTGTGAAACATTTAAGAGGCTCTCCATTGTACAGCATCATAAGGGAACATGATCAAAGTCCCACTAAAATGAGTGACATGGAAAGATTCTCTAAAGAAGTTATTTTGGGAGTGGCAGAGGGTTACACTCCATATTGACATGCTATGGTAAAAAGTCATATAGGCAAACCAAGGTCAATGCAGAATCTTAACCCTACTTCTTCTCCTTTTATTAACCCTATTAGTCACACCTGGCCTTATAAACCCTTTGTCTAGATTTCCTCAAAAACAAATCCAAAATAGTTCTAATCAGACTTTTAATCAGTTTCTATTACAGGTTTACTAACCCCTAGCTTTGGAACAAGAGGCCATTGACTCCCAAATTATACCCTAAAGGGGAAGGTCAAGTTGGCCCAAAGGACTTCCTCATCCCCATTCAGCAGGAAGTAGTGTAATGATATCATGGTCCCTTTCTCTCTCTGCCAATTGTTTATCAATAATATCAATAATAAACAAAAAAGGGGAAATGTAAGCCCCTCAAGGCACACAATGTCTAGCCCCATTAACTGAGGATTTCCAACTGCAACACTCAACCCACAGAACACTCTACCTGTACTAAAGGCTGGACCCAGTCTCCATCTTACAAATTAAAAACCCCAATCTCTGGACTTGAAATACCACCAATCCTCATCCTGGAAATCTCCACCCTGGAAAGCCCCACCTCCCAAGAAATGTTATATCCAGAGCAGATGTAGCAATCCTCCTGGGTTTTTCCTTCCTAATAAATCTATGTGAGGTTTGTTGTACAGTGTGAGATACTGTGGCATTCCTTGACTTCCAACTACCAAGATATCTTTCCATCAGAGCTATAACACTTAGAGCTCTCTTGAATGGGACTTATTTTCCAAATACATTTTTCATAACCATTCTCCATAGTATAAAAGCATTACCTGATAACTGTGATCATAGTAAAACTCTTTTTTTAGAGAAATAAAATCTTTTACTACTTTCCCTCCTTTATAAAATTACATATTCATGACATTTTCATGCAGGTCATTATTTCTCTCATATAAGCTACTACTACACTATTTTGTTTATTCACCTTCCTGACAGCCCTTGTCCACACACTAAGTAACACTGTGTCTGTACTAATGTAGCATATGCATATGCATAACACACATGCAGACACACATATAAATCCATGTTTCACAGATAACAGAGACTTTGTGGTATTAGTCCATTTGTCTTCATTTCTCCTTGTGATAGTATCTCTTGTTTTCCCTGTTCATCCCCTTAAGACCCCTTCCTTTATTCACATGAGTCATTCTATTCAAATTCTAAGTACACCATTCCATATTTGCATGATTTGTCTTATGACTCTGAAGTAGATTTTAATTTTTCATTATATAATTTTAACAAAATTTGGTTTCTAATATAAATGTTCATCATTACTTGAAATAAAACTATTATTTTTATACTAAAATTGGGCTTTTATATTGGTTTTAAATATTTGCTTCTATACTATCTGCCTAGTTAGTCTATTGCTGATGAATTATTGATTTATTTGGAATATTGATTTAGCTAATTAATTTAATATTTTGTGCCTATGATTTACATAACCTATCTAGGATCACCAAAATATCTAGAAGAATACTAAACAGCAGTAGTAATTGTAGTTTGTCTGCTATTCAATTAAACTGCACAATATTTTCACATTTCACAGGTATTGTGCATATTAAAAATAATAGAATAGTGACTGGGTCTATTGTGGCAGCAAAACGAATGTCACATAAATAGCAGCATTTTCATGTATTATTTCAATAACATGTTAACTAAAAATAGAAATTGAGCTTTAAATTTGATCAAATGTATTTTAGGTATGTGATGAAATGATTATATTTTATTTAAGCCCAAATAAACTGAATATATGTACATGCTTCTACATGCAAGAGAATTCTTCAGAGACGAGCCAGTAGGAACACTTGCTCGGAAAGCATGGTAGCTTCAGTTCAGCCGCTCAGCATTTATGGAAAAAGTTATGTCCAGCTGTGTGGGTGTAGACCCAGCACTGTGAGTAGCCCAGCCCAGGATGTATCACAGCACTAGGTTTACCACAGATCTGAGAATAACACAGCAACAGAAGGCAAAGACAGATGGATTTCTAGAGCTTTATGGCCAGCATCGTTGCTAAATCTCAAACTTCCAGCTTACTAATAGACCCATTCTCTATGCAAGATTGTGGAGAGCTAGTGAAAGAGGAAAGGCTTGTGAAACTTCAACCTTATTAATTATATTTATTAATAACTATAAATTACTTGGCTAGCAGAAAAGCCAGTGGATACTCAGGAGGCCACAGTCCTCACTTGCCTGACTTGCCTTATCTGGAGGCTTGAAACCTTTGGCAGCCTTTTCACAATAATTAAGTACACCAAGATTTTTTGATGTTTCAACACTTAGACTTAGCTGAGGAGATTCTCAACTGTATCCTGACCATCTAATCCCAACCAGCCATGTGGATTGCTACACCTTCAGAGCTCACACCAAGACTTGCTGCTGCTTCTGAGTCCTACCTGGAAGAGAGATTCTTCTGTGTAAAACCCAGGGTTTCTTTCTTCATCCCAGGAAGTCCCACCTTCCTATACTCTTTGGGCCAGCAGAGACTTTTATTAACGAATCAGAGAGTGACTCAGAAAGGGCGGTAACCAGATCTCTGAGCACTAAAATCAGCCTCTGAGAATCAATGTACTGGACCTTCCTCCAACAGACATGGGTACTAGCATGCTCACGCTGATATGAAACATCACACACACACACACACACACACACACACACACACACACACACACAC
>CAJQZJ010032188.1:23254508-23320531 GCA_907164525.1 Lophiomys imhausi | reverse complement strand
ACACACACACACACACACACACACACACACACACACACACACACACAGATATAAATATGTTGGTACCAATTCATTGTGGAGTCCAATACTATAAACAGATCACACTTGCTGTGTTGCTCTGCTATTTGCATTCATATTTCCTCCAGGATTTTATTGCTGCCATTATGGGCTCTGATGTGCCTTACTCTGCCATATCCAATTTTGGTCATTTAGTAATATAAGTGAGCATTTTGGAAGTTATCGCTTGGTTTGTTTTAACACATTGCCTTTGTTTCCCATAAGATTCAGGTTTTTCCCCCCTCTGTGGTTTCTTTAGTTCCAGACACTAAATGCCATACTCTCTTCCTTCCTAGACACTTATTTAAGAGTTGATATATTTGCCAATCTTCAAGTGTGAGCTTTGTGAAAACAGTCTTAAGCTATTTACACTGCAAAATTTTAAGAAAGTTAGTCTGCTTATGTAAAAGGGATATTATACAAGCTCTACAAAATATGTGTGCAAGAAGAATTTAATGGCATCATACAATTCTTATTTAACACATAGAAATGAAAATAGAATGCTAAATAAAAAAGAATACATTTGACTTAACTGAAATTAATTATAACCATGCACATGAATAAAACAATAAGCTAGGAATACTTATTATTTCTGAATTGCCAAAGACTTTTTAATATAGAAAGCCATTTACTTTGTGCTTAACTGTTTTAGCCAGGATTGTTTTAACTGTACAAGTTAAAACTATTTGATCAGAAGAGTATTTATAAATAATAAGGCATCATTAGTTTATTGCTTTGAATATTTCATGATAGCAATTATGACTTTTTTATTAAAAATCTTCTGGCTAGTGACAATGTCATTAATAAATTCTGATTTTGGCTAGTTGTCATTCCAGGTCTGAATCTATTCACATTTGAGAAATTAATCTTTTCACAACACACCAACAGTGACTCTCTGAAGATGGCATTGCAAAAGATTGTTCCTTATGAATCAGGATTATCCTATGGATAAATTTTCAAAATAGTAAAACCATTGAACTTCCATCAGTATATCTCTAATACAAATACTTATTTTATTAATTTAGTTCTCTGATTTTCTTATAAAGATAAAATATTTTTCTTTATTGTTTGTAAAATATGGTCCCGTTAAGCTACAGCTATCAACTTCATGTTTCTCCCCACTGTTGATTTGGATTTTTTTTTTTTTTTACTGTTAGCCATATTTGACTAATTCTATCACTCCTATATTGAATTTGCTATGTTGTAGATTGCCCAGCAGGATTAACAAATGAAACTGCTTTGTTACTGATGTAGCATTACCATGATTGGCATGTCTGCAAATTTGACTTTTCCAAAGGCAAATGCTTTCAGAATATGGATTGCCAAGTGTCAGAAGGTTACTCATGACTATTCAAATTTTGAGCTACAGTGCTAAAAATATAATCTGAATTTTAATGATTGCTTTTCTGTTATCAGTCCTGTTTGTTCCATAGTTTTTCATTAGATCAGCCCCAAAGGTGATCCATGCTGATTAAAAAATGTGACACTTTATCTTCATAATAGAAGCTCCATTCAATTCCACAGCTGGAAGAGTTTGACTGAACAGAAAACTCAGCAAAAAGCATTTCATCAATGAACAATGCTTAACGAATCTGAGCTGAAAGACAAACCAAAACAAAGAAATTTCTAAGACTCTCATCTTCTGACCACTGATTTATATGCATTGAGAATCATTTATCTCCAACAAAGAAATACTGTTTTCAGATTCATTAATGTCCTTCAGACCTTGGCTTGTATTCCTTTTCAAATACAAATGAAAAAAGAAAATTCTTCCCTTGTTTTTTCAATGACAGGGATGGGTTCCTGAGGTACATAGCTAATATGATCACCTGCACAGATCTTGTATATCCTAACGATTTGAAATTGTCATGTTAGCATCAGTTTCATTGTTGCCCAATGACTATTTCAACATAAAGAGACTCAGTCTCACTGACAGTCTACCTTGGGTTTTGTAGACTCTGGAAACTCCTTTCTATCTCTGATGTTCCAGATCTTAATCCATGAAGCAATTCTGTGAGCATAGATGTCATAATAATTTTCTTTCTTGGGTAAGTAAACTTTCTATTCTGTTATAATAATTAGACAGAGTCAAAGTCACAGAAGTTTGAGCAACTGAAAGATTGCCTGTGGTAACGACACTGAGAGTTCCAAGTAACCATTCACAAAGTAACACACATTTTCAAGGATAATTTTCTTATAGTTTCTCTTCTAGCGATATAATTTCTGTGGGAAATTGGTTAGAGTATGATAAGATGCAAAGAATTGAACTTGTCTCATTATAGTTGCTTAGTATATGTGGGAAAAATAGTATTCTCATTAGTTAATGGTCCCTTGACATTTAGGTGGAACATAATTTCCTTAGCCTTAAGTGTTAATGTACCTAAAGACTGCCTTCTCAGTAATATAATTCCTTATCAACTTCCATTTGATGAACAGATATGAAAAACCTGGTCCTATGGTTAGAGCATAAGGGTGGCAGCTTTCATCTTTCCATCTTTTGAATGGTGTGTTCTAGGGATATCCAGTAGACATGCTACTATGAGATTCAAAAGTCCCATAAATGGATTCAAATGACAAAGGAAATAAAATCTCCTGCCAATACCAACAAGTAATTGAGGGTTCGTGTTAACAATAACAGTTAGTGTACACTCATCAAGTTCGCTTTAAGCTCCTAAAAAGAAAAATAATGTATGCCTCTTGCTTTGTGCCAGTATGTTTGTTATTCAGAAAGAGTTTTCCAACCCAGCATCTATAATTGGCATTATTTTCCTCCCAGGTTCCTATGACATCTGAAGCTTCTCTTTTAGGTGCATGGATACCCCATGCAGAGCTGCAGATGGATAACTTTGGAGGGAAAACAAACCACCACTCTTCTCCATGTGACTCCAGTTAAAGCCAACTGAAATGTAAGGTTAACGTCCCACTCATTGCCACTGCCTCCCTGCCCTACCCAGATAGATTGTTTTAATTAAAACTTTTTTGACAATATATTAGTAAAATATACTTACTTGTTATATAACATTTAGAACTTGATTTCTGTCACAGAGTCATTCACACCATCACAACACAGACTTCCTTTAGGCCTCCTCCATTTTTATCTCCTGTATAATTTCTTTTCCATATGAGAAATATTTTAACTAATCCAAAATTTGATAATGAAGCCTCAATAAGATGTGTCATTACCTCCTAGTAAGTAGTAAGTTTTTCCCAATGCTTGTTAGGTGAATGTTGGCTTCTTTTAGGGGTGATTCTTATCACTCAGCTTCATATTAAAAGGCACATAAAAATGATGAGAATGAGTACTTCAAATATCTATAAATATACTTACCAATGAGAGTGTACCAAAATATTTTAAAAGTCCCTGAAGGTGCAGATGACAATAAATGTTTTTCTGTGTAAAATATGCCTGAACAGGCACATACACAGTTTGATTCTAGTGAACAACAGTTGTTTCATTATTAATGTGGAATCCTTTCTTTGTCATATATTTTCATAGTAATTTGATATCATTTACATAACTTTAAACAAAAAGCTTTAACCAGCAGCTATAAACATAGTCAATAAACATGAAAGCCCATCAGTATACTATCTACATGTATCTGAAAAAGAATTTGTATCCACTGCTTAATTCCTGTCCTAGTTCATGTTTTGTTAACAGATTTTATTCAGATATTACATTTCATTTTTGTAAGGTGTCATATTATAATTTTTTTAATTCTTAAATTATATGTTTATAGAAGAAATATACACATGTGATTATAGATTTCTTTGGTGTAATTGCAGGGTGAATTTCAAAACTGATTTCAGTTGCTTGTTTATTCCACAGCACACATATAAATTAATGTCAATAGTTACAAATAACTTTTTTAAAAACATAGAATTGCTAAATTATACCTTTACAACTTTATTTGGAAAGTATGTAAATGTTTTATATTTTTTCTGTTTTAGGACTGAGAAAAACATTTACTCAATTTTTCATTTGAATGTTTCCTCAGATAATAGCAAATAAAATATATTTCAATTTGCAAGTAATATTACATAGCTAAGCATTTAATGTACCAAATACAAGATCCAATAATAAATTTGATAGTGCCATTGCTTCCTAATTTCTGGAACAATATGAAGAACCATTGTTGACATGACTTCATCTTTTAAATAATGCATGAAATAAAATAAAAATACTACCATCAGTGAAAAGAGTCTCATTGCCTGGGAGAGAGAACTACTAAACAAACAAACCAATAAGCATACAATAGATAAAAAAGACTAAAAAATAGAAAAAATATAACTAATATATAAAAAATAAATAAAGATTAAAAATTAAAAATAAGAAGACTATGTCCAAGTTCCCTTTGGTGTGTTAGTTGTAGTATCGATACCTTCTACTATATAGCTAAAATCCTACTATAAATAGATGCCATATGTGTCCTTCTGAGTCTGGGTTAGTTCACTCAGGATGAGCTTTTCTAGTTCCATCCATTTGGCTGCAAATTGCATAATTTCATTGTTCCTGATAGCTGAATAATATTCCATTGTATAGATGTACCACAGTTTTTTTGACCCATTCTTCGGTTGAGGGACATCTGGGTTGTTTCCAGTTTCTAGCTATTACAAATAAGGCTGCTATAAACATAGATGAGGAAACTTCCTTATGATTCCGTGAAGAGTCATTTGGGTGTATACCCAGAAGTGGTATGACTGGGTCCTGAGGCAGAGTTATACCAAGTTTTTTAAGATATCACCAGACTGACCTCCATAGTGGTTGCACAAGCCTGCATTCCCACCAGCAATGGAGTAGGGTACCCCTTTCTCCACACCCTCGCCAGCATGTGCTGTCATTTGAGTTTTTGATCTTAGCCATTCTGACAGGTGTGAGATGGAATCTCAGAGTCGTCTTGATTTGCATTTCTCTGATGATTAAGGTTACTGATGGTACTGATTCGTAGATCCCCAATGAATGAAGAGGCTCTTGGCCCTCATACGACCTCTCAACTGAGATGAGGGACTGTTATATAAGGACACCCCACCCCAGAGAAATGGGATGGAAGGGTTAGGAGGTAAAGAAAAAAATGAAATGTGATATTTCGGCCTTTTACTACTAATTGTCATAAACTGTTTACGGTAATTAAGAAATGCAAACTAATGGTTATGCAAGCCAGTAATTCAGTTAGGTACTATGACAGCCTATTATAGTTACTTGCTAAGCTAATCAGAAATAAACCGGCAAGAGACAAGCAACATCTGCTTACCCTAATATAAGAGATAGATAGGGCCTCTTCAAAAACCTCAAGAGATCTGCAGAATATGGCATTCAAAGATGTTTTTGTAACTTTAGATTTTTTTTATATCAAGACATATCAACTCCTGACAGCACCCCCTATTCTACTCCAAGTAGATGAGCATCGAAGAATCTCCAGTGGGAGATGATTGAATTAGTCGCAAGCCTATCTCTTGGTAGGAAAAGCCCCTTGCTCTAACTGTAGACAGAATGCTGTCCAAAAAGGACAAAATCTGGAAGCAGGTAAGTCGACAGCCTAGCTCTGCCAAGACAAGGTAGGTAAATCCTTCATAACCCATGCTCTACAATCAATGTCTGTCAGAGAAACGGGGCCAAATGACTGAAGATCGATGCTATAATGTATGGAGAGAAAATGGGAACTGTCCAGGCAGCCACTGGTATGTCATTTCTTAGTTTTGGAAGCTGCAGGCCCTGTACTTCCTATAAAATCAGATATATTTATCCCTCTCAGGTCTCTGAGGTGGTTGAAGAACAGATAGCTAGAGTCTCATAATTAAATTTTGAGTTGTTTAGGAGTCAAGAGAGTGTTATACATCTAAGAAGATACTTTTAAAATTGTGTTGCAAGTTAGTATGAATGTTGAGTCAGATATAGACCTTTAAACTCATGGAGATGTTTAGATAATAGAATGTTAAAGTTAGGTACCAAATACATATGGACTGGTCATTGGGAATGTACGTTAAGCCATATAACCCTCATAACTGTGGCCTAATTACCTCTGTTGTACTGTATTGTATTTGTTATTATAAGAGAAAGAGCCATTTGTTGGACTGAAAGGGGAAACTGTAGGGGGAAATAAGATATACCTTAAACTTAAAAGAAATAAAAGGGAAGAGGATAGGGGGTTGAGGGTGGGAGGGTGGGACTGGAGGAGGGATAGGGAGGGGACTGCGATTGAGATGTAACTTGAAGAAATAAAAAATAAAGGAAATAAAATAAAATAAAAATACTGTGTGGATTGGGGCTGAGAGATGGCTTAAGAGTTAGGAATTGATTCTCTTGCTAAGGACATGGTTTCATTTAGAATTAATCACATTAGGCAGCCCTCAGCCATATGTAACCTCTGTTTCACAGGATCCGACTTACTCTTCTGACTTCTGAAAGTATCTGCACACATTCAGCTATATACACATACATTTAAATTAAATAAATCTTAATAATTATACTGTGTAAGTGATAGATTGAGGGATCTTTAAGCATTATTTAAAGTAGTGGTATTGTATTGACTAAGTTAAACATACTACAAGCTCAGTCTTATTCATACCATAAGGTTCCTCAATAAATACTTAAAATTATTTTATATGAAAAGGTGATAATACCTGAAGTAATAAAATACCCAAAACATATACCTATCAATGTGCATATAGACATATGTATGTATATGATGACTCAACGTGAAATTAATTTCCCATATCAAATCAACCTTTGGCCACAGTGTCCCATTTTAAAGGTGGTATATAATAAACAAGATAGCATTAATCGCATACAATTACAAAATCTGGTTTTTTTCCATCATCACAACTAAAGGGGTGGCATTGTTTCTAGTAGCATCTTTAGACAAACTTTCTCTATTAGTGTGTCTCTCAGTAGACTATTATAGACCTTTCTGAAGTATTAGCTTTAATTGAAAATAGTTATACTCTGTCTCACTATATCAAAGTATTTTATTCATCACTTTGTGTTAAATATGTCTCCTTAACTAATATTTTTAAAGATGATTTATACAAACATTATTGTCTTTGGGAACATCTTACTTTCAGCATTTCTATATCATGGATAAATTTCATTCCCATTCTATATGTGATTCTAATATATATGTATGTATGTATGTTTCCTCCACAGAAAGGTGTATAAGTATATGTCTATAAATATATAAATATACTAGATATACCCTCTTCAAACAATGTATAAAAGCATACACATTTATATTTATTCATTTTTCTGTGTAGAAACCATCAATACCACTGCAGTCTGTTGCATAGCCATGTTTGGAAGGACAGTTGGGTCCCCTCTTATGTAGATATATGCAATTACCTTTCAAGGGTGATTGGTCACAGAATTAATAGAGAATACAGGAATGTTTTGTACAGTTCTCCATAGGGAACGTCCAGGCCCTATCAGTTGCCTAGAAGTATATCTAGTTGTCATGCACTACTCCACACAATCTATTTTTCCCATGGAAACCAGTAATGGCCCCTGTGGGATCCTAGATTTACTTTTGAATATGTTTAGACAATAATTGCCCATGTAGCAGAATTATGAAAAGAGGTGAACAGACTTTGAATCAATCAACATTTAGAGTGCTGGTTTAGTTTATGGAATTTGAGCCTAACTAGAGTTAGGGTTAGGGTTATGGTTACGGTTACGGTTACAGTTACAGTTAGTGACAATGAACAAATGGACAACGGACACAACCGATATTGGTCTCATAAGTACCATGCTAATATCATGGGACAAGCTATTGTTAAGGGTCTCTGATATCAAAATTTCTAGGGCATCAATCATGGGGAAATTGTTCATTTACATGGAGACTGTGACCAAGCCACTCAAAGTCTCAGATCTCAAGACATCCAGTGTGTTAATTGTTAGAAATATGGTACTTTCTGCAGGAAAAGATAATGTGTCTTTTTTAGGATCAATGGTTTTCCTAAATATAAAACAGAAAGAATGCCTAGGCTTCCTGGGATGTGCAGGCATTATGGCATGGGATACATTAGACCAATGAGCTTAGGTCCAAGAGAGATATCCAAGGCAAATGAAATGGGGGTGCTGAGCAGCAAAAGGCCCCATTGCAAAAAAATCCTTTTTCCTCTTGTCAGCCAGGACAAAATCATGTCCCTGCTAGAGCATGAGGCAAATCATAATCAGCTGCTGTGAACAATCTGAACTCATCCCATATCCCACACCAGAATTAAAACAAAAATATAGTTCCATAATATATCTGTGGTGTTTTTTAAAAGAAATCAAAGATTCTCACTACATATGTTAAATATTCATTATTTACTGTACAATGTTTATGTTTATATCAACTTAACCTGATAAAGTTTACTGAGTTTAATTTAATATGATGTACATAATACAAGAATCAGAATTCTCCAGTTAATTGATTTCAGCACTTAATTTTCAAAAATCTTATATGGAATATTGTTTGATGAAATGGATTTTAGGAAATAGTAGTTATTATACTTACATGGTGATCCAAGGTTAAAATTTAGATCAGCTTTAAGAAACCAAACTACTTGAATGTGTCCTGGATTTTTTTTTTTTTTTTGTCTGTAACAGAATTTATTTTTAATTATATATTTATTAATACTTAACAATTACCTATAAAGTTGCTAAATCCTAAAACCCAAACACTAACTCTAAAACCTAATGTCTAAAACCCTCTAATACCCATAAAACAAACATTTAAATTAACCTAAAGTTTGTGAAAAGGATATTTTTTCAGATTAATTCTCTGTACGAATGGATGATCTCAGCAACTTTTCAATCTTAAAGTCTATGAGTCTCATTCATCAGATCTTAAGGCAGTTTATAAATTTAATCTGTTTCAACTATTGAAGTGGGGCGGCCCTTATATCAAACAAGAATTGCCTCTGCAGTCCTAGAGCCCAATTATTTGCAAGATGAAAGGTTTCTTAGGCTCACCATTCAGATGCTTTGGACCTCCAAGGGTTCTGCTCCAGTGCTTTGTCCAATCCAATGCTTTTGGGCTCTGAGGAGAGATAATTCTCTCAGATGTTCTAGAGCACCAGGGGGTATCTGCCTTTCCTTTCTCAGCAGGTTGGTGCAAGATGGTAATAAGCAGCAGAGTGCCCTGAAACCTCTCAGCAAGATGAGGAGGAAGGCCCAGGAGGCCACGTGGGCTTTTGATTTAAATCCTTTGTGTCCTAAAGAGTCTCAGGTCAGCAAGGATTCCAGCCTCTCATTGCTATGGTTCCTGGTGGGACATGATTCCTGGTGGGACATGGAATGCCCTGTCCAAAGTCCCATGATCAAAGAAGTCATCTGCTTTTTTTAAAAAAATAATACGCATTATCTATTTAAAAATCATGATATTGATGCTTTAGAGTAAATTTAAGAATTCCCGGTATTTGCTCCTTTCTTATTTTCAGATGAGATGAAGTAAATTTTAGAATGATTATGTGGGTTCACAGACTCAAATATTTATTTCAAATAAAATTAATTCTATGAATAATTTGAACAAGAATTAACTTAGAGGTGTGTAAAAACTGAAGCAGCACTTCAATAACTTATAATGAAAATCATGCCCCATACAGATGTTTGTGTGTAGAAGAGCTATTCATCCCTTTAAGTAGACACAAAATATAAAGTAAATAAAGCTCATAAGGAATTGAACAAAAGCAAAGGCAAGAGGATCAATGGTATTCTGTAGAAAAGTAGAGCAGAGCAAAGGAATTTTCTAATCCAAACTTGGATATTGCAAGATTGATAAACAAGACTGCAGGACACAAATCAAGTCTTTCATAATTCCTGGTTTACAATTAATGACTGTCAGAGATACTGGGACAAAAGGCTGAAGATAGACGCTCTAATGTATTGAGATAAATTGGGGACTGTCCAGGCAGCCAGTTGTCTGTCATTTCTTAGTTTTGAAAGCTGCTGGCTCTGCACTTCCTGTTTATTTAGATATATTTATCCTTCTCAGGACTCTGATGTGGTTGGAGACTAGATAGTAATAGTCTCACAGTTAAATTTTAAGTTGTGTAGTAATTAAAGGATGTTCTAGGTCTAAGAAGTAATTTTTACATTGGTAATGCAAGTTAGGATGGAAACTGAGTTAGGTATTAGAACCTTAAAGTCATTCAGATGAATAGATAATAGAATATCAATATCAGTTGTCAAATATGTATGGACAGGACAATGGGAATGTATATTATACCTTATAATTTTCATGATTGTGGCCTAATTATTCTTATTGTTTTGTGTTATATTTATTGTTATAAGAAAAAGAGCCTTTTATTGGACTAAAAGTGGGAGCTGTTGGTAGGTAAAAGATATACCTTACATTAAAAAAAAAAAAGCAGATAGAGGGGTGAGGGGGAAGAGCGTAGGAAGGCAGAATTGGGAGGGGGAGAAAGTAGGGGACTATGATTGAGATGTATCTTGAAGAAATAAATAATTTTTTAAATACATAAATGTAATTATATAAATAAATAAATAGATAGCTAGATAGATAAATAAATAAATAAATAAATAAATAAATAAAAACAGAAAATGAAAAGAATCCAGGATGCTTAAATGGCTTTCTTTAAAAAGCAAAACTCTATTCTTTATTTCTCTGTGAATAAAATGAAAACTTTATACTATAAAAGCGAATTCAAGTGATACATGATATGTCACCAATAAATGTTAGTATTGGTGTTATTTTTGATATAAAAATGAAGTTGCTACCATAGATATTTGTTTAGAATATTTTGGGGAGTTATTTGAGAAATTTCCCCTCTAGACTTGGTTATTTGAACACTTAGTCCTCAGATGGTGGTGCTTTGGGGGGAGGCTTAGGAGGTGTGGTCCTGCTTGTGGTATTAGGTCACTGGAGGAAGGCTTTGAGAATTTGGATATCCACAACACTTCCACCTCTCTCTACTTCATCCTTTCCATGACATATGTGAGCTCTCAGCTTTCTGTTCATGTTCCCAAGCCTACTGCTTGCAGCCATGCTTCTACATCATGATGGACTCTGATTCTTCTTGAATCACAAGCTCCAAAAAAGTCTTATGTTTATAAGCTGTATCCACATACTTTTTAAGCTTTTTGATAATATTTATTCTTGTTCTTTTTGTGATCATTGGTCATCATGTAAGCTGCTTTTCTTGATGAGAATGACAAGGGGATTGCTGATCATTGGCAGAGACCTGTTGTCTTGGTGTTCATATTGTCTGTGATTTTTGTGGCAGGACCTAGGTATCTAGAGTTAGTTCATCAGCAGCGAGTTTTGGCAGGAACATCTCATCTTTCCTTCATTGAGTAGATGTTTCTATCTGTTTCCTGATAACTCAACTTGTCAAATTGTAGACCAATGAATAGGGATTAAGTCTAGGGGTAATTGAGTGTTGGTGCTCAATGTACAGTAGTCTTGGTTCAGCCCTGGCAAGAGAAATTTCTTAGGTCAGGAAAAAAAAATCCATCAGTTAGAATCAATGTAATTATTGTCAAAAAACCAACACAATTCTTTACATACACTGAAAGAACAATTCTCAACTTCATATGGAAAAACAAAAACCCCAGAATAGCTAAAACAACCCTTTATGATAAAAAGAACTGGAGGTATCACCATTCTTGACTTCAAGTTGTACTACATAGCAATAGTAATAAAAACTGCATGATACTGGCAAAGAAACATACTGATTGATCAATGGAATTGAATTGAAGACCCAGAAAAAAACACATATACCTACAGACACTTGGATTTTGACAAACAAGCATTTGACTAAAAGAAAGCATCTGGGAAAAAGAAAGCCTCTCCAATAAAGGGTGCTGGTCTAACTGGATGTATGCATGTAGAAAATGCAAATAGATCTTTATTTATCACTTTGCACAAAACTCAAGTGGATCAAAGGCCTCAACATAAAACTAGATATATCAAACCTATTAAAAGAGAAAGTGGGAAACGTCCTCAAACTCATTGTTACAGGTGCAAAATTCCTTAACAAAACAAAACAACTAAGGCTCTAATATCAACAATCAATAAATGGGACCTCATAAAACTGAAAAGCTTATGAAAGGCAAAAGACACTGTCAGGAGAACAAAACTGCAGTCTACAGAATGGTAAAAGATCTTCTCTAACCCTACATCTGATAGAAGGGTTATCTATATCCAAAATATATAGAGAACCCAAAAAAGGAAACACAAACAAACCAAATAATCCATTTAAAAAATGGGGTTCAGAGCTAAGCTAAGAACTCTAAACAAAAGAAACACAAATGGCAGAAAAGCATTTATAGAATTGCTCAATGTCCTTAGTCATCAGAGAAATACAACCCAAAATGACTCTGAGATTCCATCTCACACCCATAAGAATGGATAAGATAAAAAACTTAAGGGACAACACATGCTGGTGAGGATATGGAGAAAGAGAAACACTCCTCCATTACTGGTAGGAATGCAAACTTGTACAACAACTTTGGAAAACACTCTGGTGGTTTCTTAGAATAATGGGTATAGTTCTTTCTCAAAACCCAGATATTACCACTCCTGCACCATACCACAAGAATATTGCTCAATTATGATCATAGAAGTTTTATTCATAATAGCCTGAAAATAGGAACAATGTAGATATCTTTCAACCAAAGAATGGGTAAGGAAAATGCCATACATACAATGGAATACTCAGCTATTAAAAACAAGGAAATCACCAGGCATGGTGGCACACACCTTTAATCCCAGCACTTGGGAGGCAGAGGCAGGTAGATCTCTGTGAGTTTGAGGCCAGCCTTGACTATAAAGCAAGTGCAAGACAACCAGGGTTATTACACAGAGAAACCCTGTCTGGAAAAAAAAATAGCAACAACAACAACAACGACAAAAAAAACAAAACAAAAAAAGAATATTCTTACCAATGCACAGGTGTTTGGAGGAGGTACACAGGACTTCCCTGGGGCAGCAAGTGTCAGTGGGTGATGGAAAAAGTCTGGGGTCCCAATCTGTCAAGGGAGGGTTGGAAATTGAGCATGGAACACTTGGTCCTCATGAAGGCCTCAGGGTATGTTAATTGGAAGCAGGAATCTTAGAGTCCCTATCTGATTGGAATTTGGATGGGGCAGGAGGGTGGGTAGGATACTCTCAGTCCTAACATATGTCTTGATGGAAGGTCTGAATATATATTTTTAAAACTGAATTTGCTTAAGTGTGTTGACAATCTGCAGCCATGTGCTTTACACTGTAAATATACTGTTTGAAAAACTTGTGGATGCTCTGTGAATCCTATCCCTCTAACTGTCAGGGAATCTGACAGTGCAGGGTATTTATAGGATAAATTACACTAAAATAAGTAATTTCAAAGGGGAAGTGTAGAGAGCTGTGACGTGCCGTGCCCTAAAAATGGTGCCGGTTTCCGCCTTCCACCAGCCCGATGATGAGCGCTCTCTGTGGTAAACAAGTCCATATTTGGCTAAGACTGCTGATCTGGTTTGCTTCTGCATACGTGGGCCTCTAAGATAGCACCACGTGGCTTTACTTGATTGGCTGTTCATATAGTATTTAGCCTGTGGGTTGGGTCAGCCCGGGCATTCGGAAGACTGTTTTCAAGGGACCTGAATAAACTGCTTGAGAAGAGTTTTTGCGAGTTGCGTCATCCTTGCTGGTCGAGGGGGACGCGACAAGTGGTGGCCCATACGGGGAACCAGAAAAGACTCAGAACTCCTGCAGTCAGGGGCAGTGCACTGGTAAGTTCTCGGGATAAATTGGGACAATAAAGTTCGCAGAAATAGCGAACAAAAGGTAAAGTTTCGCAGAAATTGCGAACAAAAGGTAAAGCTTCGTGGGAAAACTTCAAACCGAAAGTAAATTTTTAATCATGAGATTGTCTCAGTCACATCCAATTTTTCTGGCTCTTCAGGAGCTACTTTTAGCTAGGAATTTGAAACTTAAGAAGTCAACCCTAGAAAGATTTTTGAATGAATGCGACTCCGTGGCTCCGTGGTTTGCCGTGTCCGGGAATCTTACGGTATCCTGCTGGGACAAATAAGGCAGAGACTTGGATTTGCTTGGGAGCAAGGTACTCTGAAGCATGGAGTAAGACCAATTTGGAAGATGGTGAGGAGTTGTTTAGAAGATCAGAGATGCTGTAACGCAATCAAGGAGGGAGAATCAGCCTTGGAACTGCTGCAAGGGGAAAGATCTGAGCAGGCAGACAGTGAAAAGGGAAGTAACAAAGGTGAAAGATCTGAGCAGGCAGACAGTGAAAAGGGAAGCAAAAAGAAGGTCCCTCTCTATCCCGATCTTAGAGATTTTAGAGATTTTGAGGACTCAGAGGGCACGGATTCTGAAGGGGAGCTATACGCTCTAATAGAACAGTTGAAGAGGACTGCTATTAGAAAAAGAGAAAAGAAAAAGGTAAAAGAGAAAGACGTTGGCAGCAGTCGGTGTAAGTGAAGCCGTTGCCGTGGCGCCTTCAACTCCCCCTCCATACCCAGAAGCCGTTCAGATAGATCAGCCTGTTCAGTCCTTGAAAGTAGGGAGATCTTTCTGCCCGGGGATGTGGACACAAGAACAGAATTACAGTTTGCTTATCTGGTATACCAAGATCCACAAGGGAACAGGTACGAGGAACCGCTTGATTTTAAAGTAGTTAAATCCCTTGCAGAGTTGGTTCGTACCTATGGCATTACCGCTTCCTTTACATTGGCTCAAGTGGAAGCATTAAGCAGACATTGTATGACTCTGAGTGATTGGAGTGGCCTGGCCTGCGCCTGCTTAAGTCCAGGGCAATACTTAGACTGGAAAGCTTTCTTGATTGAGTATGCCACTGAGCAAGCAGCCATTAATCAGAGAAATGGAAATCCAGCCTGGGATAGAGATATGCTGCTTGGGCAGGGGAGATTTGCCAACCAGCAGACAGGATATCCTATTCAGGTTTATGAACAAATAAACCAGACAGCTATCAAGGCTTGGAAATCCATTCCTAACAAAGGGGAGGTGAGTGGGAACTTAACTAAAATTCTACAGGGCCCCATGGAGCCCTTTTCAGACTTTGTGGCATGATTGGTGGAAGCGGCAGGAAAAATTGTTGGTGATCCGGATGCTGCTATGCCACTAATAAAACAGTTGGTCTATGAGCAATGCACCAAAGAGTGTAGAGCCGCTATCACCCCTTACAAGAGTAAAGGGCTAGAAGCCTGGATGAAAGTGTGTAGAGAACTTGGAGGGCCGTTAACTAATGCTGGTCTTGCTGCCGCAGTAGTACAGTTGACCAGAAAAGGTGGAGGAAGCCCAGGAGTTTGTTTTAAGTGTGGCAAGATGGGACACTTTAAAAGACAGTGCCCCGGGGGAAGGAGTACAGAAAGTACAGGAAGTGCACAACGCCCCAGGCGGCCGGGGTTATGCCTAAAATGTAAAAAAGGGAACCATTGGGCTAATGAATGCCGTTCAGTGACAGACATCCATGGCCAGCCTTTGACTCAAGGTTATGGTGGCACTCGTCCAAAAAACAGACAGCGAGGCCCACGACCCCAGGGCCCACAAATATATGGGGCAGTAGAGAATCAGGACAAAGAACAGAATCAAGAGAGATGGCCAACCCTCCGCCATCCGAGAGGCCGCGGAGAGCCACTGCAGGCTCAGCAGGATTGGACCACTGCTCCACCACCAGACTCGTTTTAACGCCCCAAATGGGGGTCCAGTTAATTGAAACAGATTTTAAAGGACCCCTTGAACCTGGTACAGTTGGTTTGCTGTTAGGGAGGTCATCATCAGCCTTGAGAGGACTTATTGTCCATCCTGGGGTTATAGATCCAGATTATACAGGAGTGGTTAAGATCATGGTAGCCTCCCCCCGTGGTATAACAGCTATCTCTCCTGGAGATAGAATTGCTCAGTTAATCATGTTGCCGAGCTTACATGATCGCTATGCGGCAAAGGATCGAGAGAGAGGAAAAGATGGTTTTGGGTCCACGGGCACAGATCTGACTTTTCTCTCCTTGGATTTGGACCAACGCCCCATCTTGGAGTTAAAAGTTGATGGTAAAAAGATCCTGGGCCTTTTGGATACTGGGGCTGATAGGAGTATCATAGCAAAGAAAGACTGGCCTTCAGGTTGGCCCATACAAGCCTCTTCTCAAACACTTCAAGGCCTGGATTATGCTAAGACTCCAGATATGAGTGCAAGATTATTAAAGTGGCAGGACCAAGAAGGTCACTCAGGAGAAATGCAGCCATATGTACTTGAGCTCCCTATCTCCCTTTGGGGAAGAGACCTTTTAAAGGATATGGGATTTAAATTGAGTAATGACTATTCTGATTCAGCCCAACGTATGATGCAAGATATGGGATGTGCTCCAGGCTTTGGAATAGGAAAATATTTGCAGGGGCGGAAGAGTCCCATATCTATGAAGCAAAGACAAAAGAGACAGGGCCTGGGTTTTTCCTAGGGGCCACTGAGGAGGGCATTCCCATAACTTGGAAGACGGAGGACCCAGTATGGTTTCTCAGTGGCCACTTTCCTCTGTAAAATTGAATGCAGCCAAAGAGTTGGTGGATGAACAGATGTCTTTAAAGCATATAAAACCATCTGTATCTCCCTGGAATACACCTATCTTTGTCATTAAAAAGAAATCTGGAAAATGGAGATTGTTGCATGACCTGCGTGCCATAAACCAACAAATGCAGATCATGGGCCCGGTGCAACGCGGCTTGCCGCTTTTATCATCTTTGCCAGCCTCATGGCCCTTTATAGTTATAGATATAAGGGATTGTTTTTTCTCCATCCCTTTGTTTGCCAAAGATAGTGAGAGATTTGCATTTACTGTTCCATCCTGTAACCATGAAGAACCTGATCAGCAGTTTGAATGGGAAGTATTACCTCAGGGCATGGCAAACAGTCCCACTATGTGCCAACTGTATGTGGGAGAATCCATTGCTCCCTTGAGAAAGAATTTTCCAGATTTGAGCTGTGTTCATTATATTGGTGATATCTTACTGGCAGCTAAGAGTGAACAAATGTTAGATTGGGCCTATGAAGAATTAGTTCAATTATTAAAAAAGAAAAGGTTGTTTATTGCTCATGATACGGTTCAAAGGAAAATGTGGTTAATTATTTAGGGGCGAAGGTTGGACCTGAAAAGATAATACCTCAAAAGATTGAGATAAGAAAAGATAATTTGACGACTCTAAATGATTTTCAAAGGTTGTTAGGAGATATTAATTGGGTAAGAGGCTATTTGAAGCTACCAAATTATGAAATAAGACCCCTATATGATATTTTGAAAGGTGATTCAGCAATTAATTCTCCTAGGCAATTAACAGAAGAAGCAAGTAAAGTTTTATGTAAAGTGGAAGAAAGGTTACAGAGTGCCTTCCTAAAGAGATGGCAGGAAGGACAGCCCATTGCATTGTGCATATTTGCCACCTATGGTCAACCTACAGGATTGTTATGGCAGAACAGACCATTATTATGGACTTATTCAAAGATTTCTCCAAAAAAATCCATAGAACATTATCCCACTGCAGTTGCTGCTTTAGCCTTGAATGGTATCCAACAATGTTTGCAGTCTTTTGGAGTTGCTCCTGCCAGTATAATAGTGCCCTATTCCAGTCATCAAATTAAGATTTTGTGTGGCACTGTAGATGATTGGGCAATTTTGCAATATAGTTTTGAAGGAGTGATTGATAACCATTATCCTAAGCATCCATTGTTATCATTTTTTAAGGAGCACCCAGTGATATTCCCTAAGATTACCTCAGCAGTACCACTTCAAGGGTCACCAAATGTGTTTACTGATGGCTCAAAGACAGGCTGCGGAGCCTATTTGATAGAAAGACAAGAGCCCGTGTTATGTCAATTTCAACCGGGCTCCCCCCAAATAGTAGAGTTGAAAATAGTAATTGAGGTGTTTAAAAGATATTAATTTGCATTCAATTTGATCTCAGATTCAATCTATGTGGTCAACGCAGTGAAAGTATTAGAATTAGCGGGTCCTATTAAGAATAGTAGCACTGTATGTGCCTTATTACAAGAGTTACAAGTTTTAATCTGGCAGAGAGAAAGGTGCTTTATATTCAACATATCAGAGCACATACAGGATTACCTGGACCATTAAGTGAAGGTAATGATAAAGTTGATCAATGGACTAGGATGACATGCATTTTTTGGAACTCATTCCTGGACCAAGCCAGACAGTTTCACCAATTATTTCATGTAAATGCAAAAACTCTACAGCAGAAATTCCATTTGTCTAGAGCAGATGCTAGACAAGTGGTTTTGGACTGTCCTCAGTGTGTGATTCATCATCATCCTCCCAGTGTGGGAGTGAACCCTAGAGGGTTGATGCCACTCAAAATCTGGCAAATGGATGTTACCCACATTTCAGAGTTTGGAACCTTAAAATATATTCATGTATCTGTGGATACCTACTCAGGTATCATACATGCTACACCTATGAGAGGAGAAAAGGCTCGCAATGTCATAAGGCATTGCTTAGAAGCCTGGGCTGCATGGGGAAAACCACAGCAGCTGAAAACGGACAATGGACCAGCCTATATGGCTCAGTCCTTTATCTCCTTCTGCAACCAGATGGAGGTACAGCTTAATCACGGATTACCATAAAATCCTCAAGGACAAGGAATTGTGGAGCATGCTCATCGCACCTTGAAAGAATGTTTGCAAAAACAGAAAGGGGGAATAGGCCAAGGCCATACCCCCAAGGAGAGAATGTCTTTAGCCTTATTTACTTTAAATTTTTTAAATTTGGATGCTCAAGGCCGCTCAGCAGCGGACAGACATCAGGATTCCCATGGTCCACCTAAAGGCATGGTGAAGTGGAAGGATATTTTGACAGGCTCTTGGCGAGGGCCTGACCCCGTGCTAACAAGGGAGAGAGGGTCTGTTTGTGTTTTTCCTCAGGATCAACAAGATCCAGTGTGGGTGCCTGAACGCCTTGTGAGGAAGATTCGTCATGAAGACCTTCCTAAGGATCCTGGTGATAGTAGCAGTGAGTATGTCAGGAATGACCGAGCCGAGATGAGGGATCCTGTCGATATTCCCAAAGCCAATGCCAGTCAGACATTATGCAACTGTGTTTCCATGCTTATTTAGCAGTAATAGAAACTTAGGCTTACCCTACCTTCCCTTTGATGATCAGAGAAGCCCTATAGAGTGTAATAGAAATGTCAGCTTGAAGGGTAGTCTGTGCTTTTTAATGAGCTTCAATAAGTCAGATGATTCAGAATGCATTAAATTGTCTCAGCAGTCAGCAGATTTTTTACCACAACTGAGGTTTGGGGGTAGGGGTGGTGGTTTGTTTTTGGGCAACGGTTCTCCCCTTGAAGGATGGTGGCCCACACGAGTCTCTGACTGGGACCCCCCCAGACAGCCACGCTGGGCACCTTTTTGTAGAGGATCCACAGGAGAGGAAGGACCTTTTCCCTGGCCTGGATGTCAGGAGCGCAGAGCAGTTTGGGTTCAACAAGATTATTTTTCCTTTAGCCCCATGATTAGTAATATAGTGAATAAGTCTTGTACAGGAATGCTTGATATATATACTAGGGATCCTCAGCAGACTGCCACAAATCCTTTTGATTTGTGGCTTTTGTGTGGGGTAAATGGAAGTTGCATGGACTTGGGACCTGTCATTATGCTTGGGGGAGGAATTTATCAAAGAGCTAATTTTTCCCTAGGGACCGCTACCAAATTGGATTTTTCTAGCAGTAGTGGCTCTGGTACTTGGAATTCTTCGTTTCATTCTTACCGCAATAAGACCTTTTCAGCCTCACCAGTGTGTCTCTGGCCTCCTTTTCTGTGGATTGTAAGTAATGGGAGTGCATCCTTGGGTGAAGAAAAGTTAGTATGCACTCCGGGAATATGCTTTTATGCTCTCTGCTGGAATGCCACAGTCTTTCCTGTGGCTGTGGTGACTAGAATGCCTCGATGTACCAGTTCCTGTAGAGGCCCCTAATACCATGATGCTATTCAGGCTTAAAAGAGATTTTGGCATCACTGCAGCTATTGTTACTGCCATCACTATTGCTGCTGTGGGGGCTACTACCTCAGCTATAGCCTTGTCTAGTTCTATACAGACTGCCAATGCCCTGAATAACATCTCAGCCACTGTAGCACAGGCATTGGATACTCAGACCTCTATGAATTCTCATCTCAAAGGAGGCCTTATGATAGTTAATCAACGCATAGATTTAATACAAGAACAGATTGATTCTCTTTGGCAACTAGCACAGTTGAGGTGTGAGTGGAAAATGCAAGGTTTGTGTGTTACTTCCGTGCAGTATCGAAATTTTACAAAGGCTGCTAATCTGTCTAGACAATTGTCAGAATTCCTCTTATAGGATTGGTTGGCTGAATTTGAAAATTAGATGAGAGAGCTGAGAGCAACAATCATCCACATAACCTCCACTCGAGTGGATCTGAGCCTGTCTACTGGTTTGACTTCCTGGATACAGACGGCTATGGATCATCTTAAGGAGTGGGCGGGCGTAGGCTCTTTGGCGATACTGATGATACTAGCCTCTCTGGTTTGCCTATGGTGCATCTACAAGATGAGAGCCACACAAAAGCGTAATGGAGCCATGATTATACAGGCCCTTGTCGCCATTGAGGCGGGCCAGTCCCCTCAGGCATGGCTTGCTGCCATGAAGCCTTAAATCTTTACTGAGCATAGTCCCTGCCCACTGAGGTATTCGTTCCATGGGTATTAGGGTCTGGCAAGTCAATGACAGAGTAGACGGATGAGTCTCGGCCACCTAAGACAGAGCAGCCCCGAGTGGGGAGGCTGATCCAGAGACGGGTAAGAGTTTGAGCACCGCCCTCCTACAGGCTCAGGCCCACTGTGAAATCCCCAGATATGGGGATTACGAAGCCTTTCCAGGGACTTCTACCAACTTTAGAAAAAATAAAAATGGAGGAACTGTAGAGAGCTTCGACGTGCCGCGCCCTAAAGATGGCGCCGGTTTCCGCCTTCCACCAGCCCGATGATGAGCGCTCTCTGTGGTAAACAAGTCCCTATTTGGCTAAGACTGCTGATCTGGCTTGCTTCCGCATACATGGGCCTCTAAGATAGCACCACGTGGCTTTACTTGATTGGCTGTTCATATAGTATTTAGCCTGTGGGTTGGGTCAGCCCGGGCATTCAGAAGACTGTTTTCAAGGGATCTGAATAAACTGCTTGAGAAGAGTTTTTGCGAGTTGCGTCGACCTTGCTGGTCGAGGGGGACGCGACAGGGAAGGAGTTTCCCCAGGCTTTGTGAGAGATTTTTATTTTTGTATGTTATTATCATTACCTGGAAAGGGGAGTAGAAAATATATTGATCTTCGGATATGTGTGTCATTTTGTCAAAGTCTATTTTGCTTCAATTATGTGTGCTAGTACATCTTCTCCTGAAACATAACTTTTCTGTATGTTAGTCATGTTTGTTAATTAGATGTGGATCAGGAGGTAGTATTTTACTACAATACATGGGATGTAAATTAAAAGTGTAAAGGACAATAACATAAGGATTCAAGTGAGTGAACTACAGAATGTCTGTCTATCTGGGTAACCCATACCACAGGACTTCCTTACTTAGAGATCTGTTATGTACTCTTCTGCCTTTAGTGTTCATGATCTGTGATAAAAATCAATTCCACATCTTTACTTTCATTTCTCCTCATGATTGTTTATAAAGGTTTGGCCTTAATAGGTAAACTAGACAATAAGTAAAACTTGTTTTGTAAAGTTTCTGATCTTCAATAAAGAGTCACCTTATTACTATTCAAACATTATCATTATTGTTTTTCTGTGTAAAAGTGTTACTGATGCATGACAGAAATGTCAGATCTTCCCCACCCTGAATGATTTAAAATTAGACCAAAGCTGATGTCCTTTCTCTAGCTTATAAGGACATGTCCTAGTCAACACTTGAGATAATCTTTTACACTCTTGCCTATATTCCAACTACATTATTTTTTATTTTTGTTGTCCATTTGCTAATAAACTGTTTCTCTGATAGCATGATGTTTTTATTCTGGAAGTCTGTAGCAATCTATCTGGCCTGATGTAACATGCATTACCATGAATATTGTCTCATGAGATTATCTGAGTAACTGCATCTTTCTGCTAAAGCAATAGACCCTTGGTGGTACACAGCAGCCCAGAGTGGTCAAGCCATGATTTTTAATAAGTAAATAAGCAAAGATTAATATTATAGAAAATTTAAAGGTGGGTAATAAAAGCACAAGATAGTGTTTATTTTTTTTTCTGCTTTTTTAAATTGAAAATAGATTCCCTCCCTCATATAATATCTGGACTATATTTCCTCTCCCTTTACTCTTCCCAGTTCCTCTCTGCCTACCTCCATCATGATCCATGTCCTTTCTGTCTCACATTAGAAAACAAACAGGTTGAGAATAGCTTTTTCCAGGTCTATCAATACTGTACAATAAAAAAAAAAATCTGGAGGTATCACCCTCCCAGATTTCAAGCTGTGCTACAGAGCAATAGTAATAAAAACAGCATGGTACTGGTATAGAAAAGGACCAGTGGCTCAATGGAATCGAATTGAAGACCCAGAAATGAACCCACACACCTATGGTGACCTAATTTTTGACAAAAAAAGCCAAAACCGCACAATGGAAAAAGGACAGCATGGTGTTGGTCCAAATGGATTTGTAAAAGAATGAAATTAGACCCATTCTTATCACCTTGTACAAAACTTAAGTCCAAGGGGATCAAACACCTTAACATAAGGTCAGTCACACTAAATCTACTAGAAGAAAAAGTGGGAAATACCCATGAATTCATTGCCACAAGTGCAAACTTCCTGAACAGAACACCAACAGCTCAGGACCTAAGACCAACAATCAACAAATGAGACCTCATGAAACTGAAAAGCCTATGTAAGGCAAAAGACATTGTCATTCGAACAAAACGGCAGCCTACAGATTGGGAAAAGATCTTCACCAACCCCATATCTGACAAAGGGCTAATATCCAAAATTTACAAAGAACTCAAGAAATTAAATGCCAAGAAACCAAATAATCCAATTTAAAAATGGGGAAAAGATCCACTTGGACTTAAGTTTTGTACAAGGTGATAAGTATTGGTCTAACTTCATTCTTTTACAAATGGACATCCAGTTGGACCAGCACCATTTGTTGAAGATGCTGTCCTTCTTCCATTGTGCCATTTTGGCTTCTTTGTCAAAAATTAGGTGGCCATAAGTGTGTGGGTCTATCTTTGGATCTTCAATTCGATTCCATTGATCTACTGGTCTGTTTCTATACCATTACCATGCTGTTTTTACTACTTTTGCTCTGTAGTACAGCTTGAAATCTGGGATGGTAATACCTCCAGATGTTTTTTTATTGTACAGGATTGATTTAGCTATTCTGGGCTTTTTGTTGTTCCATATGAAATTGAGAGTAGCTCTTTCCAAGTCTATAAAAACTTGTGTTGGTATTTTGATAGGAATTGCATTGAATCTATATATTGCTTTTGGTGTAATGGCCATTTTTATTATGTTGATCCTACCTATCCATGAGCATGGGAGATCTTTCCGTCTTCTAAAGGCCTCTTCCATTTTTTATTCAAGGGCTTGAAGTTCTTGTTGTACCTTAACATAAGGCCGGTCACACTAAATCTACTAGAAGATAAAGTGGGAGATACCCTCAAACTAATTGGCAGGACTTGAGATCAACAATCAACAAATGGGACCTCATGAAACTGAAAAGCTTCTGTAAGGCAAAGGACACTGTCATTTGAACAAAACAGCAGCCTACAGACTGAGAGAAAATCTTCACCAACCCCACATCTGACAGAGGGCTAATATCCAAAATCTACAAAGAACTCACGAAATTAAATGCCAAGAAAACAAATAATCCAATCAAAAAATGGGGGACAGAGCTAAATACAGAATTCACAAAGGAGGAATCCCTAATGGCTGAGAGACACTTGAAGAAATGCTCAACATCCTTAATCATCAGGGAAATGCAACTCAAGATGACTCTGAGATTCCATCTCACACCTGTCAGAATGGCTAAGATCAAAAACTCAAATGACAGCACATGCTGGCGAGGGTGTGGAGAAAGGGGTACCCTACTGCATTGCTGGTTGGAATATAGGCTTGTGCAACCACTATGGATGTCAGTCTGGCGATATCTTAGAAAACTTGGAATAGCTTTGCCTCAGGACCCAGCCATTCCATTTCTGGGTATACACCCAAATGCCTCTTCACGGAGTCATAAGAAAGTTTCCTCATCTATGTTTATAGCAGCCTTATTTGTAATAGCTAGAAACTGGAAAAAACCCAGATGTCCCTCAACTGAAGAATGGGTTAAAAACTGTGGTACATCTACACAATGGAATATTATTCAGCTATCAGGAACAATGAAATTTTGCAATTTGCAGCCAAATGGATGGAACTAGAAAAGCTCATCCTGAGTGAACTAAACCAGACTCAGACGGACACATATGGCATCTATTCACTTATAGTAGGATTTTAGCTATATAGTAGAAGGTATCGATACTACAACTAACACACCAAAGGGAACTCGGACATAGACTTCTTATTTTTAATTTTTATTTTTTATTTATTTTTTATATATTAGTTATATTTTTTTCTATTTTTTAGTCTTTTTTATCTATTGTATGCTTATTGGTTTGTTTGTTTAGTAGTTCTCTCTCCCGGGCAACGAGACACTTTTCACTGATGGTACTGCTTCATACATCCCCAATGGATGAAGAGGCTCTTGGCCCTCATAAGACCTCTCAACTGAGATGAGGGACTGTTATATAAGGACACCCCACCCCAGAGAAATGGGATGGATGGGTTAGGAGGTAAAGAAAAAAAATGAAATATGATGTTTCGGCCTTTTACTACTAATTGTCAAAAAGTGTTTAGGATAATTAAGAAATGCAAACTAATGGTTATGCAAGCCGCTCATTCTGTTAGGTACTATGACAGCCTATTATAGTTACTTGCTAAGCTAATCAGAAATAAACCTGCTAAGAGACAAGCAACATCTGCTTACCCTAATATAAGAGATAGATAGGGCCTCTTCAAAAACCTCAAGACATCTGCAGAATATGGCATTCAAAGATGTTTTTGTAACTTTAGATTTTTTAATATCAAGACATATCAACTCCTGACAGCACCCCCTATTCTACTCCAAGTAGAAGATGAGCATCGAAGAATCTCCAGTGGGAGATGATTGAATTAGTTGCAAGTCTATCTCTTGGTAGGAAAAGCCCCTTGCTCCAACTATAGACAGAATGCTGTCCAAAAAGGACAAAACCTGGAGGCAGGTAAGTCGACAGCCTAGCTCTGCCAAGACAGGATATGATATGCAAGTCCTTCATAACCCCTGCTCTACAATCAATGTCTGTCAGAGAAATGGGGCCAAATGACTGAAGAGCGATGCTGTAATGTATGGAGAGAAAATGGGAACTGTCCAGGCAGCCACTGGTATGTCATTTCTTAGTTTGGAAGTTGCAGACCCTGTACTTCCTATAAAATCAGATATATTTATCCCTCTCAGGTCTCTGAGGTGATTGAAGAACAGATAGCTAGAGTCTCATAATTAAATTTTGAGTTGTTTAGGAGTCAAGGAGAGTGTTGTACATCTACGAAGATACTTTTAAAATTGTGTTGCAATTAGTATGAATGTTGAGTCAGATATAGAACTTTAAACTCATGAAGATGGTTAGATAGTAGAATGTTAAATTCAGGTACCAAATACATATGGACTGGTCATTGGGAATATACGTTAAGCCATATAACCCTCATAACTATGGCCTAATTACCTCTGTTGTACTGTATTGTATTTATTATTATAAGATAAAGAGCCATTTGTTGGACTGAAAGGGGAAACTGTAGGGGGAAATAAGATATACCTTAAACTTAAAAGAAAAAAAAAAGGGAAGAGGATGGGCAGTTGAGGGGGGGAGGGGGGGCTTGAGGGGAATAGGGAGGGGACTGCGATTGAGATGTAACTTGGAGAAATAAAAAATAAAGGAAAAAAATGGGGAAAAGAGCTAAACAGAATTCACAAAGAAGGAATTCCTAAAGGTCGAGAGAGACACTTAAAGAAATGTTCAGCATCCTTAATCATTAGAGATTGCAACTCAAGACGACTCTAAGATTCCATCTCACACTTGTCAGAATGGCTAAGATCAAAAGCTCTAATGATAGCACATGCTGGCAAGGGTGTAGAAAAAGGGGAACCCTCCTCCATTGCTGGTGGGAGTGCAGGCTTGTGCAACCACTATGGAGGTCAGTCTGGCGATATCTTAGAAAACTTGGAATAGCTCTGCCTCGGGACCCAGCCATACCACTTCTGGGTATACATCCAAATGTCTCCTCACCGCGTCACAAAAAAGTTTTCTCATCTATGTTCATAGAAGCCTTATTTGTAATATCTAGAAACTGGAAACAACCCAGATGCCCCTCAACTGAAGAATGGATAAAAAACTATGGTACATCTACACTATGGAATTCTACTCAGCTATCCAAAAGAAGGAAATCATGCAATTTGCAGCCAAATGGATGGAACTAGAAAAGCTCATCCTGAGTAAGCTACCCCAGACTCAGAAGGATACACATGGCATGTATTCACTTATAGTCGGATTTTAGCTATATAGTACAGGATAACTATACTATAACCAACCCACCAAAGGGAACATGGACATAGACTTTTTTTGTTGTTTGTTTGTTTTCTATCCCTGTCATTGAGACCCTTTTCCCTGGTGGTACTGCCTTGTAGGCCTCCATGTATGAGGAGGCTCTTGGCCCTCATATGACTGCTGAACTGGGGCAGGGGACTGCTATGTAGGGACACTCTACTCCAGAGGAGTGGGATGGAAGGTTTAGGGGGTAGAGGGTGGGAGGGCGGGACTGGGAATGGTAGAAAGAGGACAATATGATGGAGATGTAACATGAAGCAATAAATAAATAAATTTTAAAAATATTATAATCATAAAAAGAAAACAAACAGGTTTATAAATAATTGTAATAAAATAAAATTAATATATTAAGATCACACAAAACTTACACACCAGAAAAGGATAAATCAAACAAATAAGAAGGAAGAGCCCAACATAAGGAACAAATAACAGATATATATGCAGAGACACACTTGTTCACACACAGGAATCCCATAAAAACACTAAACAAAAAAAAAAAAAACACTAAACAAGAGGACATATTATATATGATTTTTAGGGTAAAAATTGAAGAAAAAATTCTACAAATAAAAATTAAGTTAAATTTTGAAAAAATAAATGAAAGCAAAGAAAAAGAAAAAGAAAAAAACTGACATGAAAATGAGACAAGTAACTACCAAAGATGTCATTGAGTTCATTTCTACTCTGTTGCTGGGCATGTAGCCTACCCTTATGAGTAGTCTCTTTCCCCACTGTGGCTTCCTTGAAGAAGTTTTTATTTCCAAGTGGCTACCAATTGGAGATATACTTTGAGCTCAAAATGGTGGTATATATCCACTTCTCCTTTCCATTCTAGGACCCCATCTGGTTTAGACCAGTGAAGGCCTTGTGCATGCTACCTCCATTTCTGTGGGTCTGTATGTGCATCAAATATGTTGATATAGAGGGCCTTGTTTTCTTAGTGTCGTCCACCCCCTCTATTTTTATCTTCTCTTCCTCTGGGTTCCTTGAATCCTGAGGAGATAGATGTGATGGCAGTAAGCATACCACTTTGAGCTGAGTGTTCCAAGGCCTCTCCCTCTCTACATAATGTGTGAGTGCAGGTCTCTGCATCTGTTCACAGCTGTTGCTGTCTGAAGGTTCTCTAATGATGGCTGAACAAGGCAGTGATCTATTAGTCTGAGGAATGTCATCAAGATTCATTTCAATGCTACCTTTTCTTTCTTGGTAGCACAGTAGTATTTGATTCTACCCTCGGTCCCAGAGCTAGTTTCAGGATCTTCGTCACCCAAGCAGTGTGAGGTATGGGTTCTATCTTGTGGAGTCGACCTTCTATCAATTCAGATGTTTCTATTTTCAATAGCTTGGAAAGCCACCATTGAAGAGCAAAGGTCTGTGGCTGAGTTGTTGTTTACATTTATTCCTTTCATAACACGCTTAGTGCCTTGCTGTACCAAAGATATTAATATGTAGGAGTAGAAGACCTTATGTAAGCACCAGCTCAACTTCTCCATGTTCAATGAGTTGCTATTATCCTACAAATTGAGCCTTTTATAGTTTCATATTTATATATTTCCCTCATCCACTTGAGTCATAATTTCCTTAAAAGTGAGAATTTTGATAAGAAAAAATAGAGACCATTGAGAGAGTGTCTCTAAAGTCCAAATAATCTAAACTCTGCCTATATCACAAAGCATTATCCTTTATCTCATGTCTCCAAACTTCACCAGCATCCTTTCTGCCTGCCATTTATCCTTCTGTGTAAAGTAAATTAAGCTAATGCTGTGAGTGCAAGGGAATCTTCTCTTTTCTTCCTTGTAAGTATAAATTACAAAAAGAGTTTTAGAACCTTTTTTTTGGACTTTCAGAAGATAACATATTTCATGTTGGGTACCACTATTTCCTTTTTTATGAACTGATGATGAAATATTGATGCTGGCTCACATGTTCCTCTCGGTTTATCTTACTGAGATCTCTTGAGTTAAGTTTATAAAAAATTCCAGCAGAGGGTAATATTGATAAAAATCTTCCTGTGATGTTAGGGCATCAATTATTTTAATATTTTTATGTTGTGCAATACTCATTCAGCCTTTAAAAAAGTATTCTAAAGCAGGAAGTTTAACTATGAGAAGAAAAGTCTAAAAAACACTATTATTGGCTGCAGCCTCCACTACCACTAGTGGAAGAAGATGGCTGGCGGGAGGCAGAGCAGCAGACCTGGACACCCAGCATTCTGACATGGTGATGCTTCCTAAAACCTCGCTTTGGAGAGGGGACACCTGGGGAGGTATTTGAGAGCAATTGATTGGCTTGTCAGTGGTACACATGATAATACCACTGCAAATGATCACTTGTTGGCTTGCTTAGTCTGTGCTGGCTGCTGTATTGAATGTCTTACACATATGTGACTTAAAGTTAAAGAACATGTCCTTAATTCCATTGGATTTCTGAGCTTCTTTAAATACCGGGTTATACTTGCAAAATCATAGGCACTAACTTTCTCCTTAATATTAATAATTTGATACCGTAACTTAGAATGTAATTTAGACAGTGGCTATTCTGCTTTCTTCTTAGTTCTCCTATGGAAAATTTCAAATTTGCTAGGGTTTCTTTTTCTTTCAGTAGTATCATTCCACCTTATCCTTTCTGTTTTCATTCTCTTGGTTTTCATTTAATTCACAGTCTATGTCTTATTTATTCCCCTGAAGTTACTTCTTTATACTTTCTTATCTAGTCTTTAGACAGAGAATTAACTACATCCTTAAATTTTATTATCTAGTTCAAACAAAGAGAAAAAAAACACTGCTAAAGAAGCTTAAGTAAGACTAGTAACTGGCCTCAGTCTTTAATACACATTATAGTATGTAAGGAAAGAATCAAGATTTGTTCTTTGGAAATAAATTCAGATTGTGAAATAAAAACAAGCAAAAAAAAAAACCCCAAAACATTGTTTTTAGTTATGTATTCTCTTCAATACATGGATATACAGAAAGATATAAGGCATATATCTGTGTATAATATATACTTATGTGTGTGTATGTTGTAATTATCTGTGTGTGATGTGTTTGAATGCATACATATGAGCTCAGTGACCAAATTTATAATTGAATGTTTGTATCAGTGTTATATAAATACATTTAAGTGTACCATATGAAAATGAACACATATACACTTCTCAGTAACCTAATGCTTCCAACCTGAGATGTTCTTATATTTATATATTATACAGAGAAAAGGATTAATATCTACAAATTGGTCAACTTCTTCAATTAAAAAAAAAATATCTAGAAACTTATTGAATCTCCTGGGCTTCAAGAAAACAAAACTTTGGCTGCATGAAAATTTTTTGAAATTTTCAAAATTCGCTTATTATAGCCTCATCTCCTATGCAGGGCAGTGCCAGTGAGAAGAAGCACCTAGCTATCAATTTGTCCTGGGGAGAAGGAGAACTAAATCTTATGTCCACTGTACACCCTTTTGTAGTAGGGATAGCCTGAGAGACTAATTTTTATCCAACATTCATTGATGGCAATTGGTGAGAGTGTGGGGCCAAGGAGAACAGGGTCATAATTTATATTATCAAACACTCACTCGACTACCAGCCCAGGCAAAGCTCAAGTTTCAATAGCCTCACTGGAGAATTCTAACAATTAAAAGCTTAATAACAATTCCTGCCAAATGTTCTCAAAGTTTCACAGAAGTAGATGAAATTTCGAAGTGATATTTTGAGATTTTTGTTGTTGGTGGTTGTGGTGTATGTGAGTGTGTGTGTGTGTGTCTCTGTGTATGTATGTGTATATGTGTTTATGTGTGTGTATGTGTTTGTGCATGTGTGTTGATATTTTGAGATACGGTCTAATTTGTCCCAGGCTGACTTTGAGATTTCCCAATAACTGTGACTGGTCTTGAGTGCTTGATCATTCTTATTCTACCTCCAGGTTGTTAGAAATAGAGATGTATATAACTTCTATTTAATCAAGCTAATATTTTTCAACTCAGTAACTCTGTAATATGAAAAGAAGGTGTCCTAGTTTATTTTCCATCGAAGTGCTAAGGTAACTTACAAAAAAAGTTTATTGGGTTTACAGTTTCAAAAAGTGTCCACAACAGTCATGGTAGGGCAAATGTTGGCAGGCAGGCATAGCTCTGCAGCAGAAGCTTAGAGCTTACATGCTGAAGAAACAATCAGGAAACAGAAAGGGAAAATTCACTGGGAATGGCAAGAACTTTTGAAACCTCAAAGCACACCCCAGTGACACACCTTCTCCAACAAAGCCACATCATCAAATCCTTCCCAAACAGTTCTACCAACTGTGAACCAAGTATTCAGATATATGAGTCTTTGGGGACTATACTCATTCAAACTACCACAGAAGGCACAGATACTATAAGAATCAAACTAAATGTCAAGAACTTTGATAAATATAGAAATACAATCTCAAAAAGACTAGCAGAAAAGTTTTCACAATAAATTAAAGGGATATAAAACACAGTAAGTTTGGAGTAACAGAAATATATATATATATATATATATATATGTATATACATACATATACATATTATATGTACAATCAAATAATCACAATGCTTGAAACAAACCAAAAAAACAAAAAAGATGTGTTGTCATATGCTGCAACATGGATGAATATGAGAACACTGTGTTTAATGAGTAAAGTCAGTCACAGAACACAAATGTTGTAGGATTGTATATAAATGAAGCATTTAAATTCATCATGTTTACAGGGGCAAAGTAGAAAGGTTGGGAGAATAGAAATGATGAACTGCTGCCATTCACTAGGAATGGAGTTCCATTCATGAGTAAAATGTCTTAGAGATACACTATATAGCACCATATACTTAGAATTACAGTGCTGTACTTAAAATTGTTGAGGATAGATTTTGTGATATGTGTTTTGAGCCTCTATAAAAATGCACTCATTTTTATGTGTAACATAAGGATTTTAAAGTATTCTTTGAACATGTTTTTCTGGTGCATTCTTTTCTGCTATTAAAGTCTCAGTTGAAAATCATAACTGAAGAATATACTTATATTTCAAACCAGTTTAGAACACTCAAGAATTTCAAAAGGCAACCATAGTTTCAGTAAACATTGTTCCTGAAAGAGTCATATGCTTGCAATTTGGTCCCAAGCCTGGGAATGCTGAGATAGAGTAACTTCCGGAGTAAGGAGTCTCTTATGGGAAGCAAGTCATGGAGACTCTGGGATTGTAAATGCTCTACTGAACCTTACAGAAGGGTTCAGACCTGCTAAAATGGGCAGTTTATCAGGAGGGTTGTTATGAGAACAGTCTGCTTCTCCCCAGTCTGTTGTTTTCTTGTCCATATGCTGACATGTTTTAAGTACCCAGGAGTCTCTCAACATGATTCTGCTCCATGCTGCTTGGGCCTTCTAGTCACAGGAATTATAAATTTCTTTACTTCATATAACTACTGCACACCAATTACTTTGATATATGATCACTAGACAGACTAAGATAGTAATATGTGAAAATATATTTGTTCAGTAATCTTAGTTACTGGATTAGCCACCTCCTCCTATAGTCCTTTATAGAGTATTCATAAATGGATTTTAATCAGAACTTGTAACAGATACTGAGATTTTCTGAAGTCAGGACATGAAAGATGTTCCTAATTATGCAAACACCTTTCCATGTACTGTATACAGATTATGAACAGCCAGTATAACTCCAGATGTTCCTAGATAAGTAAATATGTCAGCAGATTTTCCAGCCTATCTGAAACCTTGTCCATGTAGTGTAACTACTTCCTCTATATATGAAAGGGTATTTTATTAATAATTTTGTAGTAACTGACAATCATTATCTTTAGATTATTTTAGTTTAGTTGGAATGTAATTAAACACATAGCTCACTTAAAATGTTATCCAAATTTCATAAGGCATTATTATATAATTTTGACAGAAACTTTAAAGTAGCTTAATCATCATCCATAGTTTGGCTTCAAATTTCCAGACAAAATGTCATACTCAGGAAAGCATAAAACAATATATTATTCATATAATTGATATTTCTTTGGAAAACTGAGTCTTACCATGCAGATTTACCAATGGCTGGAAATTGTGTAGGGTCCTGTGGTGATAACTATGCTAGAGTTCTTACATGAGATTATGTGATTAAACCTCCAGTTTGTGTCAAAAAATGGAGGGGGATTTAATGGCTAATCTTAGTTGTCAACTTAACTACATCTGTAATCAACTAAAATGGAAAAATTAGGCATTTCCATGAGATATTGTATCAATTGTGATGGGAAGTTCTGCCCTGTATTTTGTCTACACTTTCTGGTGTCCAATCATATAAAAAGATGTAGAAGAAGGGAGCTTCTAAAACTTGTGCCTTTTTGTCCTCATGCTCACTGACAGGTTTATCTATCCACTTATGAAGTATTCCTTCACTAGTGTTAGGACCTACTTTTTCAGGATCCAACATGGACCAAAAACACCAACAGCTGTGTAGGAATTCTCGGGACTCCAGCACCAGATTGGGACTGCTGAAACATGCAATCTTAAAGACCAAAGAAGTCCTGATTTCTTTGCTTTTCAACTGGGAGACATCATTGTTGGACTATGTAGACCACAACCTGTAAGCACTCTGATAAACAGACTATAAAAGCGTGTGTGTGTGTGCGTCCATTCTATAACTTCTGCTCCTTTAGAGTATTATGAATAATATAGGGATAGTACTGATTTTCTTTTAACTGAGTCAGAGGGAAAATCATAAAATCTTATAGGCTCACAGCTTTCAGCAGATAAATATTAAAAAATGAAGTCAAGTACAACCATAATCATCTAAAATTTGCCTAGAATAAACAAACACATCCTGCATTCAACTATGTTCTTGATACTCCTAAATTTCTTAAGTTGTGAAAACAAGGACAAACTGCATATGGACATAAGCATATGAGATTTAGAGTGGCTGGGCTCTGTGCTATCTTTGTTTATTTTGAGTCCATTTAGAGGTGATAGCATATAGAAGTGAGTGGATACAGGAGGAAAGCTTGAACCATCCCATGCCATTGACACATTCTGTAAGTCAGCATGTGTGTGAAGCCAAAACTGCATGAGTCTGAAGAAAATATAATTGAGGGTTTTCTGAACTGAAACCTGGATTAAATACAAAGTTGCTGATTAAATACAGGTAACATATGTGTAGTGCTTTGAAGTATCTCTGTAAATAAATTTCAAAGGTATTCAAATTATTTTAAAACTTAGACCAGGTGAGAAATATTGTATCACTAATGCCCTTAGAGTTACCTATATATGATTATTATGAAATGGAGATTAAACTTATGTTTGGCTCACAAATTTCAAACATATTATAAACACAGTACCCTCTCACTAACTGACCAGATCAAGTTCACATGAGAGCTTGGTCCTTGCTATTCCTAAGAGGATAAAAACCTTAATTTCATGATAAAAACCCTTGCACAGAAGATATTCAGAATGTACTGAAGTAAGAGTATCATTGGTTGTCTGAAGTGTGTCAGGGAAAAAATGGAAACCAAGGTGATGAGATGAAACAAATCTGTGTAAGAAAGGGTTCTCAAGTGACAGGACATAATTTTATTTTCTAGAACACACAGACACACTACTTACATTTTTACTATTATGCTTTGTGATAACACCCTATAAGACACCAAAGTATCTTAATAATTACATTAACACATATTCACTGCATATATTTATCCCCCAAACTTGTGCCTAGCATCCCATAGAGAGTTCATGCACTATCAGCCAAAACCTGCATGATTTTAGTAATAGTTTATTTAAGTCATATTACTATTGTAAAATTTGCTCATCATCAGGCTGGAGATATGGATGGCGCAGTGGGTAAAGATACTTGCAGACAAGACTTACTACTGAGTTCCAAATCATCTATATTGTCCTCTTACTCCACATGCAGATTATAGTATGTGTGCTGACAGACACAAATAAATAAATGTAGTAAATTTTTTAAAAAATAACTTCAAGCTGTACTACACAGCAATAGTTGTAAAAACAGCATGGTATTGGTATAGAAACAGACCAGTAGATCAATGGAACCGAATTGAAGAACCAGAAATAGACCCACACACTTATGGCCACCTAATTTTTGACAAAGAAGCCAAAATGGCACAATGGAAGAAGGACAGCATCTTCAACAAATGGTGCTGGTCCAACTGGATGTCCAATTGTAAAAGAATGATGTTAGACCCATACTTATCACCTTGTACAAAACTTAAGTCCAAGTGGATCAAAGACCTCAACATAAGGCCAGTCACACTAAATCTACTAGAAGATAAAGTGGGAGAAACCCTCAAACTAATTGGCATAGGCGACAACTTCCTGAACAGAAAACCAACAGCTCAGGACTTGAGATCAACAATCAACAAATGGGACCTCATGAAACTGAAAAGCTTCTGTAAGGCAAAGGACACTGTCATTTGAACAAAACAGCAGCCTACAGACTGAGAGAAAATCTTCACCAACCCCACATCTGACAGAGGGCTAATATCCAAAATCTACAAAGAACTCAAAAATTAAATGCCAAGAAACCAAATAATCCAATCAAAAAATGGGGGACAGAGCTAAATAGAGAATTCACAAAGGAGGAATCCCTAATGGCTGAGAGACACTTGAAGAAATGCTCAACATCCTTAATCATCAGAGAAATGCAACTCGGACGACTCTGAGATTCCATCTCACACCTGTCAGAATGGCTAAGATCAAAAGCTCAAATGACGGCACATGCTGGTGTGGGTGTGGAGAAAGGGATACCCTACTCCATTGCTGGTGGGAATGCAGGCTTGTGCAACCACTATGGAGGTCAGTCTGGCGATATCTTAGAAAACTTGGAATAGCTCTGCCTCAGGACTCAGCCATACCACTTCTGGGTATACACCCAAATGCCTCTTCATGGAATCATAAGGAAGTTTCCTCATCTATGTTTATAGCAGCCTTATTTGTAATAGCTAGAAACTGGAAACAACCCAGATGTCCCTCAACCAAAGAATGGGTTAAAAAACTGTGGTACATCTACACAATGGAATATTATTCAGCTATCAGGAAAAATGAAATTATGCAATTTGCAGCCAAATGGATGGAACTAGAAAAGCTCATCCTGAGTGAACTAACCCAGACTCAGAAGGACACATATGGCATCTATTAACTTATAGTAGGATTTTAGCTATATAGTAGAAGGTATCGATACCACAACTAACACAACAAAGGGAACTTACACATAGACTTCTTATTTTTAATTTTTATTTTTTTATATATTAGTTATATAGTTTTTCTATTTTTTAGTCTTTTTTATCTATTGTATGCTTGTTGGTTTGTTTGTTTAGTAGTTCTCTCTCCCGGGCAACGAGACACTTTTCACTGATGGTACTGCTTCGTTGATCCCCAATGAATGAAGAGGCTCTTGGCCCTCATACGACCTCTCAACTGAGATGAGGGACTGTTATATAAGGACACCCCACCCCAGAGAAATGGGATGGAAGGGTTAGGAGGTAAAGAAAAAAAATGAAATGTGATGTTTTGGCCTTTTACTACTAAGTGTCATAAACTGTTTAGGATAATTAAGAAATGCAAACTAATGGTTATGCAAGCCGGTCATTCAGTTAGGTACTATGACAGCCTATTATAGTTACTTGCTAAGCTAATCAGAAATAAACCTGCCCAGAGACAAGCAACATCTGCTTATCCTAATATAAGAGATAGATAGGGCCTCTTCAAAAACCTTAAGAGATCTGCAGAATATGACATTCAAAGATGTTTTCGTAAGTGTAGATTTTTTTATATCAAGACATACCAACTCCTGACAGCACCCCCTATTCTACTCCAAGTAGAATATGAGCATCGAAGAATCTCCAGTGGGTGATGATTGAATTAGTCACAAGCCTATCTCTTGGTAGGAAAAGCCCCTTTCTCCAACTGTAGACAGAATGCTGTCCAAAAAGGACAAAACCTGGAAGCAGGTAAGTCGACAGCCTAGCTCTGCCCAGACAGGGTAGGTAAGTCCTTCATAACTCCTGCTCCACAATCAATGTCTGTCAGAGAAGCGGGCCCAAATGACTGAAGAAAGATCGATGCTGTAATGTATGGAGAGAAAATGGGAACTGTCCAGGCAGCCACTGGTATGTCATTTCTTAGCTGCAGGCCCTGTACTTCCTATAAAATCAGATATATTTATCCCTCTTAGGTCTCTGAGGTGGTTGAAGAACAGATAGCTAGAGTCTCATAATTAAATTTTGAGTTGTTTAGGAGTCAAGGGAGTGTTATACATCTAAGAAGATACTTTTAAAATTGTGTTGCCAGTTAGTATGAATGTTGAGTCATATATAGAACTTTAAACTCATGGAGATGGTTAGATAGTAGAATGTTAAAGTCAGGTACCAAATACATATGGACTGGTCATTGGGAATGTACCTTAAGCCATATAACCCTCATAACTGTGGCCTAATTACCTCTGTTGTACTGTATTGTATTTGTTATTATAAGAGAAAGAGCCATTTGTTGGACTGAAAGGGGAAACTGTAGGGGGAAATAAGATATACCTTAAACGTAAAAGAAAAAAAAAGGGAAGAGCATGGGGGGTTGAGGGTGGGAGGGTGGGACTGGAGGGGGAATAGGGAGGGGACTGCGATTGAGATGTAACTTGAAGAAATAAAAAATAAAGGATAAAATAAATAAAAATAACTTAACATGATAAAATATCTCCATACTTATGCACTATTGAAAAAAAATTACCTGAAGAATCAGAGACTTCTTTCAGGAGGCAACACCTGATTGTTTAGCATAAGGACTCAGCTAGACTTTCCATCTCAATACTGTCTCTCTCAGGATATTATAGGCTGACTATCTCACCTTCACCTTCAGCCCCAGGGACAAAACATTGAAGAAAGAAACTTAACTGAGATGATTAATCTGTCTGTATGTTTCTTGTCACCAGAGAAACTCCCAATTACTAGCTCAATATCTCTGAAAGGTTCAATCAGCTACTTATTCAACAACTCACCCAAGAAAAATTCCTCCCAGTGTGTAAAGCAATTTGTAGTCAGGTTGAGTTGCAAAGATGAAGAAAATGGCAGGCCTTCCAGCAGAGGTCAAAACAGGACTTCAGTTCAAAGATAAGCTTGATTGATCTCAGTCTCCCTATACTCAGTAACACAAAGTTTTATATTCTGGCTTGTTCAAGGATGTCAAGTTTCTTAACAATGTGGATATCTTTGGAAACAAAATTTCACTTCTATAGATTTATCATTAGAAAATTATCAGAAAATTGTTCATACCTACAGTTATAACACACTTATCCCAATTAAAACTTAAGTATGCAAGTTGATGAACCAACCCTGAAGTGATTAATGATGATGTTTGTTTAGCTTGTTTTTTTTTTTCTAATGTGATGGGAAATGCATTCCTGCTTCCTCTACAAATGCAGAGAGTACATGCGGGTATAGGGCACTGTTGCATCCTCAGAACTGTGTGGCTAAGTAGCAGGAATCTTACTGTCTCCTGTTATCACAAAGGCAGCTCTTGTCCTGTGGAGACACTAATCTATGTTCTCAGCAAAGTGCCTCTTCTGAGAACTGTATCAGCCCCTCCCCCAACATACGCCTATGCTCGTTACCCAACAGCCTGTTTTATTAGCTGCATCTACTAGAATATATTTGTCTTTCTTAGATTTTAACATCATTCAGATATCTAAAACATACCAATGAATTATTTTTTAGTAAATTTTTAGTATCTATCAATCACCACTAATGTAATTTAAGGTATTTCCTTTACCTCAGCAGTTTTTAATTGAATGAATTTGTTTTTTATCATATATCATAACTGCCTCAGAAAACTACATTTCTGTATATGTAAATGCACCCTTTTAGAAATTTCTTTGTTTCATGTGTATGGAATCATGTATAATTTAAATCTAGCCATTTCTCTATAGCATGAACTAGACTGTTATTGTTCTTATTGTTGAAGCATATTGTATTATATATTTCTTTTTGGTTTTATCCACTAGATAGATACTTGGAATTTTTTCCCACTTTTCAGCAATTCTTAATAATACTGTGAAATTATATGTGAGTCCTTGTGTGCACACGTGTTTGTTCTTCTATAGTTTTCTAGAAGTGAAAATGAATGACAAACATATATTTTATTTTCTAGGAAACGCCGAGATGTTTTCCAAAGTGCCTGCAGTATTTTATATCACCACAATCTTCAACTGAAGCTCTTCTTTTTCCTTTCTCACACTTCTTACTGTTTACAATCTCAAGCACTAAGGTGATATGTTGTAAAATTTAGGTTTTATTCTTTTTTTATTAACTAATAAATATTTGACCTATTATACATCTAGCATTTGATAACAGACGGCTAGCTCTTGGGGAGCAGGCACATTATGGTGCTTTTTCTAGTGGGGTGGTTGGACACAGCAGGTGTTTAATCTCATTTGGAAATTAAAATGCAACCATATAATAGCTGCAACAGAAAATTTAAAGTAATTCCTGTGAGTAATACCTCATTACCTTAATTTATTCAAGTTATACTAATATGGGGTAATACACTATGTAAAAACCTCTCCTGTGAGATGGTCACATTAGGGTATATTTGATTTGCTGAGATAGGGTCTCATACAGGCTTTGCTAGGCCTCCAATTGTCTACGTAATCAGGGATGAACTTGAAGTCATATTATTCTTGCCTCCACCTTCAAAATTCTGGGAGTGCATGCATGTGCCATTATGCAATCCTATTATGCCCATCTGTACATTAGAATTTTAATAATTATTTTTCATGATGCATCAATGGTAATCTAGAGCAGGATATACAATAGTCTCTAATTCCCGCTTCCTTCAGTAGGATGCTCTTCATGGTTTCACCAAACCTGTATGTAGCATGTGTTAATAAGGAACTCATTAAATGACTTGAGCTGTTGATTACTTGATGGGTGTGAGGTTTTTTTTTTAATACTTTATTTTTTTATTTCTTCACGTTACATCTCAGTCACAATCCCTTACCTACTCCCCCTTCCTGTCCCACTCTTCCACCCTCTTCCCCCCAACAGCTCCCTCTTTCAGTCCAACAAATGGTTCCTTCGATTATAACAGTAAATACTATACAAAACAACAGAAATAAATATGCCACATTTATGAGAGTTAAATGGCCCAGCATACATTCCCAATGTCCAGTTCATACATATTTGGCCCCTGACTTTAACATTCTACCATCTAACCATCTCCATGAGTTTAAAGTTCTACATCTGACTCAGCTTTCATACTAACTTGCATCACTATCTTAAAAACATCTTAGATCCAGAACTTCCTCTTGATTCCTAAACAACTCAAAATTTAACTATGAGACTCTAGCTATCTATTCTTGAACCACCTCAGAGACCTGAGAGGGATAAATATATCTGATTATGTAGGAAGTGCAGGGCCTGCATCATCCAAAACTAAGAAATTACATATCAGTGGCTGCCTGGACAGTTCCTGTTTTCTCTCCATATGTTACAGCATCAATCTTCAGCCTTTTGGTCCCATTTCTCTGACAGACATTGATTATAGAGCAGGGATTATGAAGGACTTACTTACCCTGTCTTGGCAGAGCTAGGCTGTCGACTTCCCTGCTACCAAGTTTCATCCTTTTGGACAGCAGTCTGTCTACACTTGAAGCAAGGGGTTTTTCATGCCAAGAGATAGGCTTGCCACTAATTCAACCATCTCACACTGGAGATTCTTCGACGCTTATCTTCTACTTGGAGTAGAATAGGGGTTGCTGTCAGGAGCTGATATGTCTCGATATAAAAAAAAAATCTTAAATTAAGACAACATCTTTGAATGACATATTTTGCAGATCTCTTGGGGTTTTTGAAGATGCCCTATCTATCTCTTGTATTTAGATAAGCAAATGTTGCTTGCCTCTTAGCAACTTGATTTCTGAGTAGCTGAATATCTGTAATAGACTGTCATAGTAGCTAACAAAATGACACGCTTGCATGACTAGGAGTTTGTATTTCTTAACTATCTTAAACAGTTTAAGATAATTGTTATCGAGGCCAGAGCTTCACATTTCATTTTTAAGTATCACTAGGTACAATACCTTTAAGAAGCGTTACCTTTAATTTTGTATCAATATACAAAGATCAATGCTATGTAGCCCAATACAATCTTAATATTACGTCCATATACAAGGGTCAATACCATTGTGGCCAACTATAATCTTAATTTTGTATCAATATACAAAGATCAATACCGATGTAGTCCAATACAATCTTAATTTTGCACAGTATACAATGGTCAATACCACTTTAGCCAAATATAATACTAATTTTGTATCAATATACAAAGGCATAAGGGCATATTAAATAATTTGTCCCTTCTTCTTGGTCCTTCCCATACTATGTTCATGTCCCATTTTTCTCAAGTCTGTGCACTCCTACATAGGAGAGAAAGAAGGATATAGAAAAGAAAAAGAAGAAGTCCCTGGGTCTAACCTCCAAAACCCATTTAACAAGACCATTTAATAGCTTGTAGTCTTCCCCTAAATAACAAAGTTTTCTGTTATCCATCAAATAATCAAAAGGGGGGGGGAGAAACACCCTCCCCACCCTCTGGGCATGGGATGTCGCTCTCTTAAAATGACTTCCTGTTGATTTGGGTCGTAGTAAACCTGTTTGGGGCCTGAACCAGAATGGAAAAATGGTTAAAAATGTTAGTACAATCCTTTTATGTTCAGTCCTTTTGTGCTCAGCTGTTTAGATGTCCTAAGGAGTTTGTAGACAGAAGCTGATCTTCCAGGCTTTACTGAAGTTCTGGCTGGGGCAGTGTGTGGAGCTGAACAATCTTAGTGATTTTGAGTTGTTGTGGTTGTAGACTTTTGATGGAAACAGCTATTGAGGGAGTCTGCAAGGCTGAATCATCTGGGCCACTCGTCTTCTTTGGTGTCTGATTCTGTTTTCTGTTGAGGTTTATGGGTGTGAGGTTTTACCACCCATGCTTCCCTCTTCGTGGAGCAGCTTGACTGAGGCAGTGTTCTTCAGTTGCACAAAGATTCTTCTGGATTTGGCTTCAATTCAAACACATCAGTACCAAGTTCTTCACTCAGGCTTTATATGAAACAGTTTTCAGGTAGCTCACACTCTCTGTTGGCCTTTCCAAAACTCATCTCACCTCATCAAAATAAATCTGAAATTAGCTAACAGTTTGTATAAACATTTCTCAGGAGATAATGTTAAGCCTGAAGCAATAGCAATAGCTATTATTTTGGAAATACAGGATATATATATATATATATATATATATATATATATATATATATATATAGTGCTCATGTGTGTGTGTGTGTATTCCCTGCCTAGTGTTTTATGAGTATAACATGAGGTTTATGACAAGGGCATGTGCCCATGTTTCCCTATTTTACATATGAAAATCCTAAGACACACAGTAGCAAATAACTTATTTGATATTCCATAAATATTATTCAACTCTGTCTAGTTCCAAAAGCCTTTTCTTTTCTTGGGCTAAGCACTGTGCCTCTCTCCTTTTTTCATTCATTAATTAATGTATTTACTTTATATCCCAATCACAGTTTGCCCTCATTCTTCTCCTCCTGTTCCCTACTCCTCACTTCAATTCCACTCATCCCCCCCACCTCCATTTCTTCTCAGAAAAGCTGAGACCTACCGTGGATATCAACACACCTAGGTGCATCAAGTGGCAGTAGGACTAGGCACATCACCTATTGAGGCTAGATACAGCAGCTCAGTTAGGTTCCCTCTCAACATTTACCTCCAATATCAATTTTATTTTCTCTTTTGAGTGAGATTCAAGTGTGGTAGGGTTAGTGAAGTTAATGTAGCATCTAGTAGCATACAGATTTTGGATTAGCCAAAACTTGGCTGGTGTATCACATGAAAGATATGGGCTGAGCCAATTAAGGCCAGAAGATTGTCATTGAAAAGCATCACAAAGGAGGAATTCCTAAAGGCCAAGAGACACTGCAAGAAATGCTCAGCATCCTTAATCATCAGAGAAATGCAACTCAAGATGACTCTAAGATTCCATCTCACACCTGTCAGAATGGCTAATATCAGAAGCTCTAATGATAGCACATGCTGGCAAGGGTGTGGAAAAAGGGGAACCCTCCTCCATTGTTGGTGGGAGTGCAGGCTTGTGCAACCACTATGGAGGTCAGTATGGCGATATCTTAGAAAACTTGGAATAGCTTTTCCTCAGAACCCAGCCATACCACTTCTGGTATACATCCAAATGACTCCTCACCAAATCACTTGGAAGTTGCCTCATCTATTTTCATAGCAGCCTTTTTTGTAATAGCTATAAACTGGAAACAACCCATATGTCCCTCAACTGAAGAATGGATTAAAAAATATGGTACATCTACACAATGGAATACTATTCAGCTATCAGAAATAAGGAAATCATGCAATTTGCAGCCAAATGGATGGAACTAGAAAATCTCATCCTGAGTAAGCTAACCCAGACTCAGAAGGATGCACATGGCATCTATTCACTTATAGTCAGATTTTAGCTATATAGTACATGATATCTATACCACAACCAATGCACCAAAGGGAACATGGACATAGGCTTCTTTTTCTCCCTGTCAATGAGACACTTTTACCTAGTGGTGCTGCCTTGTAGGTCCCCAGTGTATGTGGAGACTCTTGGCCTTCATATGACCGCTGAACTGGGGTGGGGGACTGTTATGTAGGAACACTCCACTTCATAGGAGTGGGATGGAAGGGTTAGGGGGTAGAGGGTGTGAGGGCGGAACTGGGAAGGTTCGACAGAGGACACTATATTGGAGATGGAACCTGAAACAATAAATAAGTAAATTTTTTAAAAAAAGGAAATAAAAAAAATAAAAGAAAAGCATCACTAAGAAACCTTTCAAGCCTCACAGATGATGTGGACACAATGTTGTAAAGGACTCTGCCTGACTGGAAGACAGTGGAAGATGGCAGCAAATAGTGGATAGCAGTGGTCTCGGTGGTGTTGGCAGAGGGTACAAGGAGGATGAGGGACTGGAGGCCAAGTGGATTTGCAATAGGTGAGCGTGGATGGCAGCATGGATCTCTCAGCGGGTCTTTGCAGAGGCGTCATGAGTTTGCTTGCTCGCTGTCTTAAATCTCCACCTACGTGGTGATCATCTCAGAGAGATTTCAGGCATTCTCCTAGCCATGGCTTTTCATGGCTTTCTCAAGACTCACCCCTACAACAGTGGTCAGTATTGACATCCTCTGGGTGGCTTGCCGAGGTTTCACTGGCAATGGTCTGGCCCTAAATAGCTCCGCCCATATCTTTCATGTGAGACACCAACTTTTGCTAATCCAAAATCCCTATGCTGCTAGAAGCTACATTAACTTCACTAACCTACCACATTCAAGTATCTCCCTTTGTGCACTCCTTGTTAGTATGCTTCTTTGGGTCTGTGGATTGTAGTGTTGTTATCCTGTACTTTATGGCTAATAACTACTTATTTATATGTAAGTACATACCTTGTGTGTTTTTCTGGTTCTTGGTTACGTCACTCAGGATGATCTTTTCTAGTTTCATTCATTTGGCTTCAAATTTCACAATGTCTTTGTTATTAATAGCTGAGTAAGTATTCCATTGTATAAATGTACCACATTTTCTTTATCCATTTTTCAATTGAGGAACATCTTTGTTGTTTCCAGTTTCAGGCTGTTATGAATAAAGCTCTTATGAACATAGTTGAGTGAGTGTCCTTGCTGTACAATGGAGAATCCTTTGGGTACATGCCCAGAAGTAGTATAGCTGGATCTTCAGGTATCACTCTTTCCTATTTTCCGAGAAACTGCCAAATTGATTTCCAAAGTGTTGTAAATTTTTGCATGTCCACCATCAATGGAGGAGTATTTTTGAAATCAGGGATAAAGAATACTCCAGATCCTTCCTCCACATCCCCCTAACATGTACTGTCTCTGCAGATTATGATCTTAGCCATTCTAGGACAGATGTAAGATGAAATCATTTTTATTTACATTGCTGTGATAACCAGGGATGTTGAACATTTTTAAGTGATTCTCAACCATTACAGATTCCCTGATGAGGAATTCTCTGTGTAATTCTATACCCCATTTTTAACTGAGTTATTTGATTTGTTGGTGTCTAAGTTTTTGAGTTCTTTATATTTTGGATATTAGTCCTCTGTTGGATGTAGGGTTGGTGAAGATCTTTTACAGGTCTGTAGGCTTCAGGGTTTTTTTTCCAGTTGATGGTGTCCCTTGCCATACAGAAGCATTTCAGTTTCATGAGGTTCCATTTATTAATTGTTTGTCTTAATGCCTGTGCTGCTGGTGTTCTGTTCAGGAGGCTGTCTCTTGTGTCAATGTGTTCAAGGTTTTTCCCCACTCTCTCTTCTACTAGATTTAGTGTATCAGGTTTTATGTTTGAAGCCTTTGATCCACTTGGACTTGAGTTTTGTGCAGTGTGATAGGTATGAAACTATCATAGAACAAGTTTGTATTCTTCTACCTGCAGACATCGACTTAGACCAGCAACATTTGTTGAATATGGTATCTGTTTTATATTGTATAGTTTTAGCTTCTTTGTCAAAAATCAAGTGTCTATAGGTGTAAGGATTTTTTTCTGTATCTTCAATTCATTCCATTGATCAACTTGTCTGTTTTTATGCCTATACCACATGGTTATTTATTGCTATGGTTCTATAGTAATTTTGAAATCAGGGATGATAAATACTCCAGATGTTCTTTTATTGTACACAATTGTTTTAGCGATTATGTTTTGTTTTGTTTTTCCATATGAAGTTGAGTATTGTTATTTCAAGGTCTGTAAGAATTGTGTTTGAGTTTTGATGAGAATTACATTGAATCTGTAGATTGTTCTTGGCAAGATGACCATTTTCATTGCGTTAATCTTACTGACTCATGAGCATGGAAGATCTTTCCATCTTCTGATATCTTCTTCAATTTCTTTCTTTAGAGACTTGAAGTTTTTGTCATATAGGTCTTCACTTGCTTGGTTAGACTTACACCAAGATATTTTATGTTATTTGTGGTTATTGTGGAGGTTTTGTTTCCCTAATTTTTTTCTCAGTTTGTTATTTGTATACAGAAGGTCTACTGATTTTTTTGAGTTAATCTTGTATCCACCCACTTTGCTGGAGGTGTCTATCAGAGGTAGGGATGCTCTAATAGAATTTGGGAGATCACTTATGCATGCTACCATATCATCAATGAACAGAGATACTTTGATTTCTTCTTTCTAATTTGTACTCCCTTGATATCCTTTAGTTGCCTTATTGTTCTAGCTAAAACCTCAAGTATTACATTGAATAGATATGGGGAGGAGGAAAGTAGGCAGCTTTGTCTTATTCCTGATTTTAGTAGAATGGCTTTAAGTTTCTCTCTACTTAATTTGATGTTGGTTGTTTTTTTTTTTTGCTGTATATTGCCTTTATTGTGTTTACATATGAAGCTTTTATACTTGATCTTTCCAAGACTTTTATCATGAAGAGATGTTGGATTTTCTCAAAATCTTTTTCAACATCTAATGAGAGGATCATGTGTTTTTTTTCTTTTAGTTTGTCTATATGATGGGTTAGTTACATTGACGGATTTTCATGTTGAAATCCCATACTTGGGATTTCATATGTTGAAATCCATACTTGAGATTAAGCCTATGTGATAATGATGGAGAATGTTTTGATGTGTTCTTGGTTTATGTTTGTAGGAATTTTTATTATTTTTGCATCAAAGTTCATTAGGGAAATTGGTCTGAAATGTTCTTTGTTGAGTGTTTGTGTGGTTTAGGTATCAGGGTGACTATGGTCCCATAGAACAAGTTTGGCAATGTTCTTTCTGTTTCTATTTTGTGGAATATTGGTAATAGCTCTTCTTTGAAAGTCTGATAGAATTCTAAGCTAGATCCATTGGGCCAGCTGGGCATGGTGGTACATGCCTTAATCCTGCAGAGGCAGATGGAGCTCTGTGAGTTCAAGGCTAGCCTGTTTTGACCCTGGACTTTTTTTGGTTGGGAGATTTTAATGAATACCTCTATTTCCTTAGGGAATATAAGTCTACTTAAATTGTTTACCTGATCTTGATTTAAATTTGGTTAATTGATATTTATCAAGAAAACCATCTATATCATTTAGATTTTCCACTTTTGTGGATTACAAGTCTTTGAAGCAAAACCCAATGATTCTTTGGATTTCCTTGGTATCTATTGTTCTGGCCCTCCCCTTTTCATTTCTCGTTTTTGTTAATTTGGATATTATCTCTCTGTCTTTTATTTACCTTAAAAGCTAAGGGTTTTTCTATCTTGTTGATTTTCTCAAAGAACCAACTCTTGGTTTTGTTGATTCTTTGTGTTGTTCTCTTTGTTTCTAATTTATTGATTGTAGCCCTGAGTTTGATTATTTCCTGCTGTCTGCTCTGCTTGGGTGTATTTGCTTCTTCTTGTACTAGAGCTTTCAGGTATACTGTTTAGTTGGCAATCTGAGATTGTTCCAATTTGTTCATGAAGGGACTTTGGGTGTTGAGTTCTTTTACCATTAATGTGTGGGTTTCTATGTGTGATTTAAGCTTTATTAATGTTTCTTGTACAAATGTGGGTGCCCTTGCATTTGGGGTATAGATACTCAGAATTGAGATGTCATCTTGGTGGATTTTGTTTTGATAAGTATGATGTGTTCTTTCCCATCATTTTGATTCATTTAGTCAAAAGTTCATTTTATTAGATATTTGAATTATTTGAATGGCTATTCCAGCTGGTTCCTTGGGTCTGTTTCCTTGGAAAAGTTTTTTTCAGCTATTTACTCTGAAGTAATATCTACCTTTGTGACTGAGTTGTGTTTCTTGTATGCAACAGAATGAAGAATCGTGTTTTTGCAGCCATTCTATGTTTTCTTGTATCTTCTTTGTTGGGGAATTTAGTTCATTGATGTTGGGAAAGATGAGTGACTAATGTTTATCAATTTTTCTTATTTTGATGTTGTTGGTGGTAGAGTGGGCACATCTGTGTGTGTGTGTGTGTGTGTGTATGTGTGTGTGTGTGTGTTTGTGTGTGTGCTTCCCTTCTTTTGGTTTAGCTGGTGTAGGGTTATTTATTTCCTGAGGTTTTTTTTTGGGTGTTGTTAGCCTCCTTGTGTTTGAGTTTTCCTTCTAGCATTTTCTGAAGTGCTGAATTTGTGTCTAGATATTGTTTACATTTTGCTTTGTCTTAGAATATCTTGTTTTCTCTGTATATGCTGATTGACAGTTTTGCTGGATTTAGTAATCTGGGATGACATCTTACATACTCTTTCATACTACCCAGGCCCTTCTGGCTTTTAGCATCTCTGTGGAGAAGTCGAGATTAATTCTGATAGGTCTGCCTTTATCTGTAACTTGACCTTTTTTCCACTGCAGCTTTTAATATTCTTTATTCTGTACATTTAGTGTTTTGATTATTATGTAGTGGGAGGGTTTTCTTTACTGGTCCAATTATTTGGTGTTCCATAAGCTTCTTGTATGCTTATAGGCATCTATTCCTTTAGGTTGAGGAAATTCTCTTCTATGATTTTGTTGAAAATATTTTCTGGGCCTTGGAACTGGGAATATTCTTTTTATTCCTACTGTTCTTAGGTTTGGTCTTTTTATAGTGTCCCCAAATTTTTGGGTGTTTTTTTAGGAACTTTTTATATTTATTTAACATTTTTTTTGACTTTTGTATCAATTTCTTCAATCATAACTTTTAAGCCTGAGATTGTCTCTTCCATTGCATTCTGTTGGTGACTCTTGGATCTGTAGTTCCTATTCTCTTTCCTAAGTTTTCCATCTCCAGGATTCACTCAGTTTTTACTCTCCTTATGGCTTCTATTCCTATTTTAAGATCTTGAACAGGTTTATTCATTTCCTTCACCTGGTTGATTATATTTTCCAGTATTCCTTTAAGTGATTTATTCATTTCCTCCTTAAGGGCCGCTATCATCTTTATAAGATTGGATTTAAGGTCATCTATTTATACTTCAGATATTTTAGGATATCCAGGGTTCTGATGGTGCCACATTGCCCTGGATCTCATAGGTTATGGTCTTATGCTGGCCTTTAGCCACTTGTTTGTCCCTGGTGCTAAATGACCACCAGAGATGCAGGCCGATTTGTGGGCTGGAAAATGGTGCACAGGGGAATGTGTATGGTTTGTTGCTGTTGGGTGTTCTTAAGCTAACATGGATCACAGGGGACAGAGTGCAGATCACTACTGCTGGTTGTGCCCTTGGATGTTCCTGGAGCCTGCAGGCCTCCTTGGGAAAGCAGGCAGAACGCCTGGCCCAGACTATACTGTGTTTCTTTTTACTAGTCTGAACCAACAATAGTTCAAGATGCAGAACTCGGTGGTGCTGGGGCAGGATGGCCTCTCTTTGCCTTGCTACATGATCAAATTTCCATTTTGATCATCCTTAGAAGTTTTGAGTGCATGCAACTGTAGACTACAGATACTACAAGGCTTGGGTTTCATCTGCATTCTTAAATATATCCCTCTGTTAGCTTAAGAACATGGACAGAAAAAGGCCTGAATTGAATAAGACACCTTCTATCTACACTGTCTCTCAAATATGTTCAAAGACAATCTGTAAGAAACAAAGTCATTTAGATTTATCTTTCAAGGGATCTCCAGGTTGCAAACACTCATGGACAGAAGGCATTACCACCAGCTAATAATAATGTGTTCACACCTACTATTGGCAACTTACTTCTGCACAGCACTTCAACTGTCAGTACTAGGACAAGAGCTAAAGGGGCATGAACTATGTGTGAGATAAGTATTAATGACAAAAATTAATCTCCATTAATGTTGAAAATTTCAAGAAATTTGCTTTAGTTCTGAGCTCTTGAGAAGTACTTATTCAAAATACAACTAGCAATAATTATTTTGAGCAACTGTAAGTATGTTTAGGACATTAATTCCATATCACCTACATATGAAAATATGTTACTAAATCTGTGCCATAGGATTGGAGAGATGAGTCAATGATTCAGAGTTTCTAGTAGAAGAGGAAGTAGACATATTGTAAGAGTGAGATAAGATAGATGACTCCAAGGAAGCAATATCTTCAAGAGAAACAACAAAACTAGTGCACATATGACCTAACAAATACTGTGACATACACAAAACCTGCACAGGCTCACACAAGATGAAATCAGAATACGAAGAAAGGAAACTGAATGTGGGGGTTCCATCCCTAACCAAGAAACTATGTGTAATTGATACATACAGGCAAAGGAAAGTCAGTTTTCTTCAATGGAGTATCATTGGAGATATCAACCACAGGGCAGACACTATTCCAAGGATTAATTGGACAACACCAAACAAACTGCATGTTTTTGTTTTAGTTTTGTTTTTGGTAGGCTTTTTTTTTGATATTTGCTGTCATCTTGGTTTGTGTTTAATTTTAGTATTTATTATATTTGTTTTTGCTTGAGAGATTGAAAGAGAGAGAGAGAGATACAGACAGACAGACAGACAGACAGAGATAATATGAAGTTATATGGGTAGAAAAGCGAGAAGGATCTGGGAGATTTTGGGTAGAGAAAATATGATCAAAATATATTGCTCATAAAATAATTAAATAAAATTTAGTGTAAGGCTCAAAACAAGCACTATGTCACCAGTTGGGTTGGCCCTTAACTGTGTAACTAATTTATACCATCTTGTTAAAAATAAGTGGCAATTACCCATAATGGCAAAGTTTCCAGTGGAAGTTACATAACTTAACGGGTTAAGATAAAAATAAAGAAATACCACCCAAATTTGATGACTGTATGACTCCTGAAAATCATATAAAGGACCAGCTAGATATTTCAGTGAGTAAAGGTATTTGCCACACAAACCGGAAGACCCATGCAAAGCTGGAAAGAGAGAACTAACTCTGTAAATTTGTCTCTGGCCTCCACACACACAACATATCTTAATCAGGTGTGTGAGTAACTGTTCATGCACACCCCTGCACACCCACATACATAATGACAATAAATTTAGAAAAAGAATCATATAAATTTTTAGTGTACTGGTGAGCGATATAATCACCTTTGTCTAATTGGGTTTAAACATTCCAAAGTCCCATTTGGACCTGTGACACTCAGGATAATATCCAAATCTATGACTCATGCTCAGGTAGATTGATAAAGCTCTAAGCAAATAACTGTGTTTTACAAGAATCACAGAATCACTTTATACAGAAGACTTTGTGTACATATTCTTTCTTCTGAGAATAATATTCAGCTACATTTTTCTTGTCTTAGACCGTGCTGACTAACCTCATAAGAAAAAGTATCACAAGCAGCTTTAGAATTTGAGTAATTATTATCCTATAAAGGGAATATTGTTAAGATTTTCTGAATTTCATTTGTAGAATAAAAATGCAATTTTTATGTTACAACCCCTACAACCCATACCCCAGCGTCAACTTCATTACTAGTTAGTTGCTACCTATGTGGAGCTAGGCTTCAAAGTACTTTGAATATGTCCTTCTTGCAAATCAACTTTAACATCCTAAAATATGTAGTCAAAGAATCATAAACAAATAATTAATTGTTTTTAATAATTTATATTTTATTTCTTCAAGTTACATCTCAATCACAATCCCCTCCCTACTTCCCCCTCCAGTCCCACCCTGCCACCCTCTTCCCCTCAACCCCCATCTTCTTCCCCCCTTTTTTTTAAGTTTAAGGTATATCTTTTCCCCACCAACAGCTCCATCTTTCAGTCCAACAAATGGCTCTTTCTCTTATAACAATAAATACAATACAAAACAACAAAAATAAATAGGCCACAATTATGAGAGTTATATTGCTTATCATACATTCCCAATGTCCAGTCCATATGTATTTGGCACCCGACTTTAACATTCTACTATCAAACCATCTCCATGAGTTTAAAGTTCTATATCTAACTCAGCTTTCATAGTAACTTGCATCACAATTTTAAAAACGTCTTCTTAGATCCAGAACACCCTCTTAATTTCTAAACAACTCAAAATTTAACTATGAGACTCTAGCTATCTAGTCTTCAACCACCTCAGAGACCTGAAAGGGATAAATATATCTAATTATATAGGAAGCGCAGGGCCTGCAGCTTCCAAAACTAAGAAATGACATACCAGTGGCTGCCTGGACAGCTCCCATTATCTCTCCATACATTACAGCATCAATCTTCACCCATTTGGCTCCATTTCTCTGACAGACATTGATTGTAGAGCAGGAATTATGAAGGACTTGCCTACCCTGTCTTGGCAGAACTAGGCTGTCAACTTACCTGCTTCCAAGTTTTGTCCTTTTTGGACAGCATTCTGCCTACAGTGGAAGCAAGTGATTTTTCTTGCCAAGGGATAGGCTTGCCACCAATTCAACCATCTCCCACTGGAGATTCTTCGATGCTAATCTTCTACTTGGAGTAGAATAGGGGATGCTGTCAGGAGCTGGCATGTCTCGATATCAAAAAATCTTAAGTGAGGAAAACATCTTTGAATGCCATGTTCTGCAGATCTGTAGGGAGTTAGAGTAATTAAATTAGATTTAGAAAATACATAGGGGTATCTGATACAGTCTCTTAATTCAGGGCATGAAGATCAACTTGGCTGTGAGCAATTTAGTTTATCAGGTTGTGGAAAAACAAGGTTGAAGTCAGGTGAAAATAGGAAACAAACAGGAGACTTAATAGACTGAAAAAACAAGGTTGAAGTCAGGAAAAACAGGAAAGACTTAATGGACTGAAAAACAAGGTTGAAGTCAGGAAAACAGGAAAGACTTAATGGACTTAAAGAAACAAAGTATGTGGCCTGACATTGTTTTCAGTTGCTAAGTGGGCAGAGCCCAAATTAAGCTGAAACAGAGTTCCTCCTATTTAAGGATAGTGCATGGAGCCCCATAAAGAAGAAGATGCCCCTGATGCTAGAGAGCTCCCAGAGTCCTGCTGAAAAAAGTGCTGGCCATCATTTGATGGCCAGATCTCCCTGAGGCAGCAAGAAGCTGGTGAGCAAAGAAAGCCTGAGCAAGACACCAAAAGGCCAAGGACTAAACCCTGTGGCTCAAATTTTGCCTAGAGGTGTTTGATCTGTCCGAACAGTGGCCTAAAGAAACTGTGCCTGGCTTTAAGGACTCTGAGGTAGAGTGGCAGATTTGCTGATGTGAAGGGGCTGGGGTCTCCCAGAAAGAAGAAAGCATCAAACCTTATTTAAGGTGAGACTGCCATAACCAATATACTCTGACGAATCTACATCTGAGAGATCCACAAAAAGGACTGCTAAGTGCGTTAAAGAATCTACAACAAAGACTGTATTCCTGACGACTGAGGACCTGCCCCAGAGACTGTATCCTTCTAAAAGGTTAGGAAAATAATTGTCAATAGGATTAGTGGTTAGGTTAAAGGGATTGTAGGAATTTGTAAGATTAATAGTTAAGAAATTGTTGGTATTTGTTATAAGTGAATATAGTAATAAATAAACAAGTGTTAAATAATAATTTAAAACTTCGGTTACACAGATCTCTTGGGGTTTTTGAAGATGCCCTATCTATCTCTTATATTTAGGTAAGCAAAAGTTTCTTGTCTCTTAGCAAGTTGATTTATGATTAGCTTAGAAAATAACTGTGATAGACTGTCATAGTACCTAACAAAATGACAAGCTTGCATGACTATTAGTTTGCATTTTTTATTTATCCTAAACAGTTTATGACAGTTGGTAGCAAAGGGCCAAAACTTCACATTGCATTTTTAAGCATTACTAGGTACAATACTTTAAAAAATGTTACCCTTAATTTTGTATCAATATACAAAGATCAATACCTATGTAACCCAATACAATCTTGATTTTGCATCAACATACAAGGGTCAATACCATTGGGCCCAAATATAATCTTAATTTTGTATCAATATATAAAGATCAATACCAATGTAGCTCAAATTAATTCATCTTTAAACTAGAAAGCGCTCAAGTCATTCCCTAAATCAGGTATTTGAAGTACAATTTTTCCACAGTTTTTATCATTGGTTTGGAAATATGTTCACATGATATGACATTTGTGACTCTACAATTAAATAGCAGTACATTCTGTTGGCAAATTACTCTCTCCTGATATGAGAGAATAGTACTGGATACTGCTAAAAGATGGCTTCAGTTGTAGATGTCATCAAATTTCACTCACTAAACACATCATTCTCAAGAAAACCTAGGGAATGAACTAGCTCCAAACCTAACCAACTGTAGCAAGAGAAGGACTCAATATTTATTAACTGTTTTCAATGTGATGAACAGATATTTAGATTTAGTTTTAAAGCTAATATATTGGAATCACCATTACATATCTATCTGCTTTATGTACAAACGAAAGTACTAGGATTGACAAAACTCACCTAGATTCTCCTTAACTATAGTCTGTAAACAAATGAGAATTAATTCATAGCCTTTCATTCCAAAATGTGTAATATTTTTCATTATATTTTATTGTTATATAGTCATAAAATAAGAGCCATATATTGCCCCTTAATAGGCCAACCAACACAATGCAGAAAGTCTACATGTGTGTGTATGTTTGTTAGAGAATTCAAGTGTGAATGATGTGAGGTGGTTGTTTATGATTTATTGAATACTATTTTAGGTACAGCGTTTTTCTGAAATTTATTGCATAGGGAAGTACTTGTGAAGTCACATGTGTAGGTTAATGGATATATATGCCATGACATGAATGTGAAGATCAGACGACAACTTGTGGAAGTAAAGTTTCTCCTTCCACTATTGGGTTCCAGTGACAAAAGTCAGGACATTAGTCCTGATGACAGTTTCTTACCCTCTGAATCATTCTGATGGCCTGATATTTATTTTGATTCAGGATTTCAGATATTTCAGCCCAACATCTAGGGAACATTGGGTAGAGAATAATAGAGCAAGCACACCATAGTATCCAGAAAGTCTCTAATCCATAAGTGATTATGAGGCCAATCTTCTGAGTAGGTCTTCCCTAGCTTACTTTATTTTCAAAGATATTCTTTACTAATCTAAGCAGTGCTAAATCTATTTAGGCTGACAAAGTTAACTCTCACAGAATATTTATCACGATACCTTCTTTCCCCAACCTGTCTATCTGTGTTTCTATCTCTTTTTCTTTATTGACTCTTAGTGGCTTTTGACATTAGAAGCAAAATGTGCATATTCTTTTTGCTATCTGGTTTTCAACACATCCTATTCAGTTAATGTTTGAAGCTACAATACATGGAAGAAGAAAATGTGTACATATAAAATATTGTGAGTTGTGGAAAATTATGGATACTGGATCAAAGGCATATATTTAAAAAAAACCCAATGACACTTGGTATGAAATTTTATAGATAAAATTGAGATAAAGACATTTCAAAAAGCCACTCATCCTCTTATAACATCTCCAGCAGTTATTCCCTGGAAATCCACTGGTCATGGGTCAGGGAATCAGGTGGAATAGCTGTGGATATTTACTTCACCCTTCTCTCTTGATATCCAATCATCCAGCCACACCCCAAGCTCTGTAGCAGAAAGTAAGCTGTAGCTTCCCCTCCCTTTACTCACTATCCCCAGCTGATCACACAAAACCCCTCTCCCCTTTCTTCTCCCAACTCAGCCCCTTATCCCAGGCCCCATCTCCAGCAAGCACTCCCTATTTGCCAATCCTGCCAGAGACACAACTAGGCCAACAAAGCATGTAGGCTAGCTTCAGATCTTCACTCTTCTACCTTTCCTCAGAATCCACACTTCAATTCTCATCATACCTCTGTAACAGACTAGCTATTGAGATCCCATTCCCATGGGAACTAAGCAAATAATAGTTAAACACCCCATTTTTCTCCCTCCTGAAGACGTCCAGCATATCCCCTTCTTATTCATTCCCATTCCTAAGTACCAAATTCCAACACACAGAAACACATTATAACTCTCCAGTTCTCACAACTGGAAGGATCCAAGAAACATTCAATATCAGGAAAAACACAACTACCACACTCTCCTAAGAACCAGAGAGGGTAACAGAAACCAAGAAACAAAAACATCTACCCAACAAAGACCAGATATCAGCACATAAAATTACAATAATCTTTAACACAGATACCTAGGTGTTAGTATAAAAACACAGTAAATAACTACCAAAAACAAAATAAAGCCCAATAACAGTAGGCCCTTAGGAATATAGTGTAGCTGAAGCACAACATAAGGACCTTTCAAAAACTTTTATGACTATGGTAGAGGTCCTTAACAAAGAAATTAATTAACCCATTAAAAATATGTTATAACACAAACAAAAACTAGAAAGAAACTAATAAAATAGTTCAAGATCTGAAAGTATAAATAGAATTAATAAGGTAAATGCAAAGTCAGGGGAATATAGGAAAGAAAAATAATTAGGAACTTGAACAGAAATATTGAGGCAAGTCTCTGTAACAGAATACAAGAGATAGAAGAGAGAATCTCACACATTGAAGACAACATAGAAGAAACTGATCACTTGGTCAAAGAAAAAAATTAATTCTAAAAATATTCAGGCATAAAACTTTCAGAATATCTAAATTAAAAGACCAAAATTGAGAATAGTATCAGAGAAAGAAAAAGAAATCCAGGTCAAAGGCACATATTTTTTTTTTTCAACAAAATATAGAAGAAAATTTCCTTAATCTAAAGGATGTGGTAGTTAAGGTAAAAGAGGCATACAGTATGCTATACTAAAAAGACTGGACAAGAAATGAAATTCTGCTCAGCACATCATAATCAAATCACTAAATACACAAAACAAAGAAAGAATATTAAAAACTACAAAAAAAACCAAATTACATGTAAAGGCAGACCTATTAGAATAATTTTTTTTTTTTTGGTTTTTCGAGACAGGGTTTCTCTGTGTAACAGCTCTGGCTGTCCTGGACTCGCTTTGTAGACCAGGCTGGCCTCGAACTCACAGAGATCCGCCTGCCTCTGCCTCCCGAGTGCTGGGACTAAAGGCGTGCGCCACCACCGCCCGGCTTTTAGAATAATATTTGACATCTCAATAGAGACTCAAAAGGATATCAGGACCTGGAAAGATGTTTTGCAACCTTTAAGAGACCATAGATTGCACTATAGACTAAAATACACAGCAATGTTTTCAATTAGAATTGGTAGAGAATAAAAGGCATTTCAAGATAAAACCAGATTTATGCAATCCCTATAATCCATCCCTACAGAAGGTACTGAAGAAAATCTTCAACCTGAATAGGTTAATTATACTCAAAAAACAAAAGGAATAAGTAATCCTAGACAAGCAAATCAAAAAAGAAGGAAGGAAGGAAGGTAGGTAGGAAGGGAGGGAGGGAGGGAGGAAGACAAAGGAATCAAAAGCACTTTTCATTGATGTCTTTCAATGTTAATTGTCTCAATTCCCCAGTGAAAAGATACAGACTAACAGAATGGATGAGAAAAGAGAATCCTTCTCCTGCAACCAAGAAACACACTTTAACATCAAGTATAGACAATACCTCAGGGTAAAAACAAGGAAAAAGATATTCCAAGAAAATGGAACTAAGAAGCAATGAAATGGTGTAGTCATTTAAATTTCTGAGAAAATAGATTTCAAACAAAAACTAATCAGAAGAGAAGGGGAAGGATGATGCCACATACTCATCAAAGGAAAATTCCACAAACAGGACAATGTAATTCCTAACTTCTATGCACTAAATCTAAGGGCACCCTGCTTCATAAAACAAAACACCACTACACTTTACGTCACATATTTACCTTTAAACACTGACACTAAGTGGCTACAATACCTCATTCTTACCAATAGAGTAGTTATACAGACAAAAACCAAACAGAGAAATGGTGGAGCTAACTGATGTCATAAATAAAATAGACCTAATAGATATTTACAGAACATTTCACCCAAACACAAAACAATATAAATTCTTCTCAGCTCCTCATAGAATTCTCCCCAAAATTAACCACAATACTAAGTTGCAAAGCCAGTCTCAACAGATACAAGAAAATTGAAACTGCACTCTGCAGTCTATCTAACCCCCTCGGATTAAAACTAGATATCAAAAAAAAAAAAAAAAACCAGAAATCTTACAAACTCATGGAAACCAAACAACTCAATATGGAAAAATAAATATGTCATGACAAACTTTAAGAAGGACATAAAAACTTACTAATTTAATTTACTAATTAATTTAATTAAATGAAAACACAATATACCCAAACTAATAGGACACAATGAAGGCATTTCCAAGAGGCTAGTTTATAACACTAAGTGCCTACACACAGCAATTTGAGATATCTCACAGTAGTAACATTAAAACATACATTATAATGAAAATAAAAGATGAAGAATAAAAAGAAGCAGAAGCAGATTAAGAAGGAAGAAAGGAAGGGAGAAGAGAAAGAAAGGAAGGAAGGATGAAGGAAGGAAGGAAGACAGAATTCACATTCCAAAGGAATAGACAGCAATTAATAATTAAACTTAGGTCTGAAATCAATAAAATAGAAATAACAACAAAATACAAAGAATCAATAAAACAAAGAGTTGATTCTTTTTGAAAAATCAATAAGAGTAACTCAAATTAACTGCAGGTGTAGAGAGAAGATCCAAATTAACAAAATTAGAAAAGAAAATGGGGACATAAAAACAGACACCCAGGAAATCCAGAGAATCACAAAGATTGCTTCAAAACCCTATACTCCACCAAATTGGAAAAGCTCAAGTAAATGGATAATTTTTACAGTACATATCATCTACCAAAATTAAATCAAGGTCAGATAAGCAATTTAAACAAACTTATAACCTCTAGTAAAATAGAGGCAATAATTAAAATTTACTACTCAAAAAAGTCCATAGCCAGGTGGTTTTAGCACAGAATTCGACCAGAGTTCCAAAGAAGAGTTAATGTCAATGCTCATTAAATTATTCCACAAAACAGAACAGAAGGAATATCTCCCAATTTGAGTTAGGAGGCCATACTTACCCTGATACCTAAACTATATAAAGGCCAAAGAAAGAAAATAACAGACCTCTTTCTCTTGTGAACATAGATGCAAAAATACTCAATAAATAACTTGCAAATCAAATTCAAGAACCCATCAAAAAGATCAACCACCATGATCAAGTATGCTTCATCCAGGTTATGCAGGGATGGTTCAATATATGTAAATTGATAAATGTAAACTTGATAAATCCACCATAAAAACTAACTCAAAAACAAAAACCACATGACAATCTCATTAGCTGAAGAAAAGGGCTTGACAAAATTCAGCACTCCTTTATTTTTTCTTTTTCTTTCTTTCTTGCTTTTGTTTTGTTTTGGTTTGGTTTTTTGTTTGTTTGTTTGTTATTATTTTTTTCTGAGACAAGGTTTTTCTGTGTAAGAAAGCTCTGACTGTCCTGGATTTGCTTTGCAGACCAGGCTGGCCTGGAACACACAGTGATTAGTCTACCTCTGCCTCCCAGAATTAAAGGTGAACATTCCTTCTTCATAAAAACTCCTGAGAGATTAGAGAAACAACAGGTATACCACAGTATAACAAAGGCAGTTTACAGCAATCCCATAGTCAGCATTAACTTGATGAAGAGAAACTCAAAGCAATTCTACTAAAATCAGGAAAAAGACAAAATCATCCACTTCCTCCATACCTATTCAATATAGTACTTGAAGTCTTGCCTGGAACATTAAAACAACTGAAAGAGAACAAAGGCATATAAATTGGAAAGAAAGAAGTTAAATTATCTTTTTTTTTTGCAGGTGATAATATAATATCCATAAATGACCCTGAAAATTCTACCAGGAAAGTCCTACAGCTGATAAACACTTTCAGCAAAGCAGTGGAATACAAACTTTAACTCACAAAAATCAGTAAGTAGGCTTGCTACAAGCAAATGACAAACAGATTGAGAATGAAATCAAGAAAGCATCATTGGATAGCTTTAAACAAACAAGTAAAAATTCACGATTAAAACATTAAGACATTAATAAAAAACTGAAGAAAATACTAGAAGATGAAAATGTCTCCCATGTTCATGGATAGCTAGGAATAATATCATAAAAATGGACATTTTACCAAACACAATCTATAGATTCAATGCAATACCTATCAAGATTCCAAGACAATTATTGACAGATCTTGAAGGGACAATCTACAGCACCATATGGAAGCACAAGAAAAACAAGCAAACAAAAAAACAGGACAGTGAAAACAATCCTAAATAATAAAAGAACTTCTGGAGATATCACCATCCCTGATTTAAACCTGTACTACAGGATTAAAGTAATAAAAAAAAAAAAAAACCAGCATGGTATTGGCACAAAACAGACATGATGATCAATGGAATAAACATATGGACATAAACAATGGACATAAACCACCACACCTATGGGCTCCTGATTTTGATAAAAAGTCCAGAACCACACGATAGAAAAATGTGTTCTGTACAAGCAAACAAGCAATTTAACAGAAGCTAAGATAAGCTTTAAGCTGGAGTGGATTCTATACAGATAATAACCAGAAGCTAAGTTACCTGGAGCATCTTGACCTTGGGATCCTAGAATAGAGTTGGGTAATTTTCCACAGTATTCTCCATTTAGGATGTCATGTTTTGGTGAAACCTGAAATGACCTTGGTAAGAATACAAGATTGAGGGACCTCTACACTGTCTTCCCTTGTGTCACATATGGCCATTTCAAGGACTCAATGCCTCAGACCTGTGGGACAAAGCTTTCCTCTGGTCTTACTACAAAGGTTGGCAGTGTGTGCATAAGCCAGCAACACCAGTTTCCTATTCTTAGATGTTTACAACCTGAGACTACAGATACTAGCTGGCCCCTCCCCTATGCTGTTACATAATTAATTGACTGAGACTCAGGTGCCAGAAAATCATCTTAGATATTTAAATCTTCAAATGCTAGATTTTGGTGTATTGAATTGTGTAGGTTACCGGAAAATAATAATAAATAATAATAATAATAATAATAATAATAATAAATACATTATCTGAATTTCTAGAACTTCAGAATGTCTCAGTAATAATAATAATAATAATAATAATAATAATAATAATTACATTATTTGAACTTTCAGGACTGCAAAATGTCATATTAGATTGCTTCTGATTTATATGAGCAGTATCTTTATAAAATGGAAATTTGTTCACAGAAACACATGCAGCATAGTGATAATATAAAGGACTTGGAGAAATAACACATGTAAACATGAGCACCCCAAGTTATCTGAGTAGACAGGATATAGAGGAGAGATGTTCCCCCAAACCCCTCAGCAGAGCCTGACATAGCACACCCCTGCTGTTGAACTTCTTACCCCTGTAAGTGTGAAATGTGCTTTCTGCTACTTTCACTTTCTGACAGAGTTTCTCAATATAGACATGGCTGACCTGGAACTTACAATATATACCAAGCTGACACTGAACTTACAGAGAATCCCGTCTCTGTTTTCCAGAGTTAGAGTTAATGGCAATACCACCTTACCCAACCTGTTTTCCATTGTTTTAAGAACACAGTTTGTGATACCTTGTTAAGACAATGTGACACCATTAATAGAACATGCTAATGTGTTTTAGGCAAAAGTGTATGTTGAGGATGCGTTCAATTTGATTCCATTGATCAGCATGTCTGTTTTGGGCCAATATCATGCCACAATACAGTAGCCATGACTTAGAATATTGCCATACTGGGTGTTAAAGAGCTCTGCTCTACACATTGTGCTGTTACACTATGCAGGAATATAATATGCCTTGTTCTTTACTTAACTTTCATCCCTTTGTTTGATGTAGGCACACTACTAGAGGTCCTTAGGAATGCCATCAGATTTCTTTATATCAGACCTCATGGTGGAGAAGGAAGGTTCCCTACACTATTTCACAATGCAGTTTGTGCAGACATATTGCTCATTGGCCATGAAGTAGATTTGTCATGAGATCAGCACATTACACAGGATTCAATTTGGGTGTCTTGCCTCTGGTTACTTTGAATAACTATTTATCAGTTCAGTATGGCTTACAAGTTCTCTGTTCTCAATAATTTTGAAACACACACTGTTCTTTTTTCTTGATAGTGCATACTTGTTTTTTAACCTTCACTATACAATTGAAAAAATATCCAGAAGGTAGTAAAAATTCTCTAAGCAGATTGTATTAAAGGAAGAACAGTGCAATTACTATGAGGCAAAATACAAAAAAAAAAAAAAATCATGTCCATTGGATTCTGTGAATTATCAGAAATGCCTTTTACTACTAATTGTCATAAACTGTTTAGGATAATTAAGAAATGCAAACTAATGGTTATGCAAGCCGGTCATTCTGTTAGGTACTATGACAGCCTATTATAGTTATTTTCTAAGCTAATCAGAAATAAAGCTGCTAAGAGACAAGCAACATCTGCTTACCCTAATATAAGAGATAGATAGGGCCTCTTCAAAAACCTCAAGAGATTTGCAGAATATGGTATTCAAAGATGTTTTCATAACTTTAGATTTTTTTTATATCAAGACATATCAACTCCTGACAGCACCCCCTATTCTCCTCCAAGTAGAAGATGAGCATCGAAGAATCTCCAGTGGGAGATGATTGAATTAGTCACAAGCCTATCTCTTGGTAGGAAAAGCCCCTTGCTCCAACTGTAGACAGAATGCTGTCCAAAAAGAACAAAACTTGGAAGCAGGTAAGTCGACAACCTAACTCTGCCAAGACAGGGTAGGTAAGTCCTTCAAAACCCCTGCTCTACAATCAATGTCTGTCAGAGTAACGGGGCCAAATGACTGAAGAAAGATCGATGCTGTAATGTATGGAGAGAAAATGGAAACTGTCCAGGCAGCCACTGGTATGTCATTTCTTACTTTGGGAAGCCGCAGGCCCTGTACTTTTTATAAAATCAGATATATTTATCCCTCTCAGGTCGCTGAGGTGGTTGAAGAACAGATAGCTAGAGTCTCATAATTAAATTTTGAGTTTTTTAGGAGTCAAGAGAGTGTTATAGATCTGAGAAGATACTTTTAAAATTGTGTTGCAAGTTAGTATGAATATTGAGTCAGATATAGAACTTTAAACACATGGAGATGTTTAGATAGTAGAATGTTAAAGTCAGGTACCAAATACATATGGACTGGACATTGGGAATGTTTGCTAAGCCATATAACCCTCATAACTGTGGCCTAATTACCTCTGTTGTTTTGTATTGTATTTATTATTATAAGAGAAAGAGCCATTTGTTGGACTGAAAGGGGAAACTGTAGGGGGAAATAAGATATACCTTAAACTTAAAAGAAAAAAAAAGGGAAGAGGATGGGGGATGAGGGTGGGAGGGTGGGACTGGAGGGGGGAATAGGGAGGGGACTGCAATTGAGATGTAACTTGAAGAAATAAAAAATAAAGGAAAAAAAAGAAATGCTATCAATCCTATTAAGCTGTATTCTAATAAAAATATTGTCTTCCTCTATATTTGTGCATGCTTTCAACAAATGCATATTATAAATCTGAATTTATAAATATAAGTTTTAATTTCCATTTTTGGTATTTACATGTTTTTACTTATCAACAGAGTAATTTATTGGCAAATATGCAAAGCCCTTCCCCGGAGAGAAAGAGAGTTAAGGTGAGCTTGAAAAAATCCCATGTAGGGATAATAGATTCTTTTCCACATTGCTGAGAGATATGCTCAGATCAAATATTTTGCAGACAATAAAAAAAGGTCCATTGTAGCCGAACTTTTAAATTATTATTTATCACTTATTTATTTATTACTAAATTCACTTATAACAAACACCAACAATTCCTTAACTATTAATCCTATAAATTTCTACAACCCCTTTAACCTATCCACTAAACCTATTGATAATTATAACAACTACTTTCATAACCTTTTAGAATGGTACAGTCTCTGGGGCAGGTCCTCAGTCGTCAGGACACAGTCTTTGTTGTAGATTCTTTAACACACTTAGCAGTCCTTCTTCTGGATCTCTCAGATGCAGGTTCGTCAGGGTCGTTGGTTATTGCAGTCTCACCTTAAATAAGGCTTCATGCTTTCTTCTCTGTGGGAGACCCCAGCCATCTGCAGGCCAACTTACTTATTTTGAATCAGGAACTCAGCTGCTCTGCCTCAGTCCTTAAAGCCAGGCACGGTTTCCTTTAGGCCACTGTTTGGACAGATCAAACCCCTCTAGGCAAAATCTGAGCCACAGGGTCCAGTCCTTGGCCTTCTGGTGTCTTGCTCAGGCTTTCTTTGCTCACCAGCTTCTTTCTGCTTCAGGGAGAGAGCTGGCCATCAATGGCCAGCCCTTTTTTCAGCAGGACTCTTGGAGCTCTCTAGCATCAGGGGCCTCTTCTCTTCTCTTCTTGGCTCCATGCACTGTCCTCAAATAGGAGGAACTCTGTTTCAGCTTAATTTGGGCTCCGCCCACTTAGCAGCTGAAAACAATGTCAGGCCAGATACTTTGTTTCTTCAATTCTATTGAGTCTTTCCTGTTTTCCTGACTTCAAACTTGTTTTTCAGTCTATTGAGTCTTTCCTGTTTTTGCTGACTTCATGCTGATAATGCTCTTCAGGCCCCGAATTAAGAGACAGTATCAGAAACTCCTATATATTTTCTAAATCTAATTTATCTAACCCCTACAGTCCATGATTCAAGACAATCATCATAATAACTACTATTACCAGTGAAGCAGAAGTTAGGAAGAATTGTATTTGCAAAGGGATCAGAGTCCAGGAAATCATCAGTGAGCAGAGTCTACAGAGTTCACGTGCCTGTTCTTAGGTCAAACAAACTAGAGTGTTTCAAAAGCTGCCAGTGCCTGAGTCAGACTCAGAACTAATTAAACCACAACTTCTGCAAGTGTTACTTATTGTCTTTAATATTAATTTTGCAGTGGGCTTCCAGTGTGCAGCCAAAATACAGAATCAATGAACAAGAGCAAATAAAGATATTCAGAAATATTTGCTTGCAATAAATGATACTATCTTAAGTCTAATAATATGAACATGCATTAATTATAAACCAAGACTAGACCAGGTTTTTTTTTTTTTTAATGTTTGGCAAAGTGCTGACTTCAAATTTATTTTGTCCTTTATTCGTGTATCTGTGTGTGTATGTCATGAGTGTGAGTTCATGAAGAAGACAAAAGGAGTTTGATCTCCTGGAGTTAGAGTTACAGGCAGCTGTAAGCTTGCTATCATGGGTGCCAAAGCTAAAATCCAGTCCTCTGGAAAAGCAGCAAAGGGTCTTAAATGCCAAACTATCTCTCCAGCCCATTAACCTTAATCTTAATGTTCTTTAGCAATTCAATGAATTTCTTTTATATGTTTATAGAAATTGCTCTATTTTGTTTTAAGTCTTTCTTTGTAGAATATAAAGTTGATATCTTTTTATTTTGAAGAAACTGCTTTCTGCCAAGTCTATTAATAAGTGTAAGAATTTCCTTTCAATTTTAATATTGAATCTCTTCAGTTATAAATTAACTACACATTTAAAATTTTTATATTTTAAGAATTATTTTATTTTTAATTGTATGTTTGTATATGTGTGTCTTTGTAGGTATGTGTGGAGACTCCTGTAGTTGTCAGAAGAAGACATCACGTCCCTGGAGCTTGAATTGCAGGTGATTGTGAACTGTGTTGTGTGAGTGAGGAGAGGCAAACTTGAAACTTCTCTTGTAAGAATATATGTCATTGACATACCAGTGGCTGCCTGGACAGTTCCCATTTTCTCTCCATACATTACAGCATCAATCTTCAGCCATTTGGCCCCATTTCTCTGACAGACATTGATTGTAGAGCAGGAATTATGAAGGACTTACCTACCCTGTCTTGGCAGAGCTAGGCTGTCGACTTACCTGCTTCCAGGTTTTGTCCTTTTTGGACAGCATTTTCTCTACAGTTGGAGCAAGGGGCTTTTCCTACCAAGAGATAGGCTTGCCACTAATTCAATCATCTCCTACTGGAGATTCTTCGATGCTCATATTCTACTTGGAGTAGAATAGGGGGTGCTGTCAGGCGTTGATATATCTTGCTATAAAAAAAATCTAAAGTTACAAAAACATCTTTGAATACCATATTCTGCAGATCTCTTGAGGTTTTTGAAGATGCCCTATCTATCTCTTATATTTAGATAAGCAAATATTGCTTGTCTCTTAGCAACTTGATTTCTGAGTAGCTTAGAAAATAACTGTGATAGACTGCCATAGTAACTAACAAAATGACACGTGTTCATGACTATTAGTATCCGTTTCTTAAGGCCCTGCACTTCCTATATAATAAGATATATTTATCCCTCTCAGGTCTCTGAGGTGGTTGAAGAATAGAT
>CAJQZJ010032188.1:23219267-23254108 GCA_907164525.1 Lophiomys imhausi | reverse complement strand
TGGACTGGACATTGGGAATGTATGCTAAGCCATATAACTCTTATAATTGTGGCCTATTTATTTCTGTTGTTTTGTATTGTATTTATAGTTATAAGAAAAAGAACCATTTTTTGGACTGAAAGGGAGAGCTGTTGGGGGGAAAAAAGAAATACCTTTAAAAAAAAAAAGAAGAGAAGAGGATGGGGGGTTGAGGGGGAGGAGGGTGGAAGGGTGGGACTGGAGGGGGGAGTAGGGAGAGGATTGTGATCGAGATGTAACTTGAAGAAATAAAAAATAAATTATTAAAAAAATTAAAAATAAAATATAAAAAATAATATATGTCATTAACCACTGAGTCAGCCATCCTGCCTTGATACACTTTTAATTTATAATGTATTTAACTTTAACTAGCAGGATAAGGAAAAGTGCAATAAGATCTTATTGTATCTATGAAAATTTTAGTAATTAGATATGTTACTAAGTTAGTGAAATATACTGTGCATTTCATTCTAATCTCATTCCTTAAAATTGAAGCCATGAGTTAAAATTAGCACTCATCATTCTCATATACTTCAATTTGTTTTCACAACTCTACATAACTAAAAATCTACTGCTACTAATATGTATAAATTTGACAGATTCATATTTAAATAACTCATTACATAATCAGGCAATGATTATGTTCATTTCCTCCACTGAGAAGTTCAGTTTTTTTTCTAGTTTATTGGGAAATAATTTTAGTGATATGTAATCTTCTTATGAAACTTACTTTTGAAATGTCTACATTTTAATGTTTTTAGTTTATTCAGAATTCTAAAACTCTCTCAACTGTGTAGTTTAAAATTATTTTTACCTACTGCAAAGTCTTCGAAGGTTCATTACTCACCATGTTTTCAACTTCTGAATATTTATCTACCAAAATTTTTATTTTCTTTTTGTGAGTTTTCCTGCTTTGGATATTTCATATAAATGAAATTATATAAGTGTAAACTTTAGTGATTGACTCCTTCAATTAACATGTTTTCAAAATTTATCCATGTTGCAGGGTGTTTCAGTGTCTTATCATCCCTTTTGAAAAATAATATTTTTTTGTGTAAGCCCATTAAATCTCACTGTCCCAGTCGTATGTTTGTGACATGGGATGTCTCCATTTTGAACTACTACAATGGGACTGCTAAACATGTTTGTTTTGCAAAATAACAGAGGTTTTCAATTAATTTTCTTAACCATATACTTGGAAGTGATATTGGTTCCTGGCTTACATTTTAAAGAACAATGAACTGATTTTCCCAAATGTCTCCACTGGTTTTATTACCCTGAGGAGAACATGACTTTTTGGTTCTTTTCAGCCTTTCATTAACACTGTTTTGTTATTTTGTTTTGGTCTTCCAATTTATGAAGTAGAACCTTATGTATTTTTTAAATTATTGTTATCATAATGTCTTTTATTATTGGTTACATAGGCCATTTTCATTCAAATACATAATCTGCTTGAGTATCACACATACCCCACTCATACTCTCCCCTCATATTGTATTGTTCTCTTAGAACGTCTTGCTGTTGCATTTGTACATACATGACTTTATCTATAGAAAATATAACAATCTTAAATTACAGAAAGCATGCTGACTTACTTTACATGATTGTGTCTAGTTCCATCATTTCCCTGTAAATTGTATAATTTACTTTTTCTTTATATCTAGAAATATACAATTGTTTATATATGATTCACTTATCTACTCATTTTTTCTGTTGATGGACATGTAGTTTGATTACAGATCTTGGCTATTGTGAAAGTGTTGAGATAAAATTTGGCATCCAGTCTCATCATATTGTAGCCCTAAATCTCTGATCAAATATACTATTTCAAAATACTTTTATTGTTTAATTTTTTCTCTCATTTTTTGTTGTTTTAGAAATACAAAAGTTTTAACTTTTCTATAGTAAAATATACCTTTGGTCTGCTTATAAATTATGTTTTAGTGGCCCCTTATCTAAATTCAATGTCTCATTCAAGGTCACAATATTTATTTTTGTTGTCTAGTTCAGGAAAATTTTTAAATTTTACTTATATTTATTTCTGTGGTTCATGTTGAGTTCATTTTGTGATTATATGAGAAGTCCACCTTTATTCTTTAGCATGCACATACTCAATTATCTCAGATTTTAAAAACATTCCTCCTTTATGTTGCATGAGGTCACTCTCAATAATGAACTGGTCACAAACACCAAGGTCTCGTTCTGGATTCTTGACTATCTGCCATTAATATACATATCTGTGATTATTATAAATTAAAGATCAAATTATATGATTACTGTCCTTTTCAATAATGTTTGAAATGGGAAATATAAATTCAGTGATTTTTTTCTTTTTCAAAACTATCTTAGTAACTCTGGTTCCCTTGTCATTTCACTTGATTCTTAGGATCAACTTCTCAATTATAGTAAAAAAGGCAATGTGGTTTTTATTAGAATTGTTTCAATTTTCTATAAATGTAGAAACCCAAATTTAAAGTCATTTGAGCAATGACTTAATTATAATATTTTACTTTCACATCCACTGTTGTGGGGTACTTTCCATTTATTTTGGAACTATTAATTTCCTTCAGTATTTGTTAATATAAGGCCTACAATATTTGGTTGTAATTGTAAAGTGTATTGTTTCTTTGATTTGTCAAAGCAAATGCAGAGAGATACTGAGGTTTTGTATTCTCTAAACCTACAACAGGGTTTTATTAGTTTCATTATATTTTAGAAAAAGCTTTGATCTTTTTTCTATAAGATAATGTATTTATAAACATGAAATATTGCTCCTGTTCTCTTTGGAGGCCCTTGATTTCTTGATTGTGAGTAAATGTTCTGGTTAGAATGCACAAGACAAACCTGAATATAAATGGTGAAGATGGTATCCTGCTGTGTTTCAGATCACCTACGGAAATTATTTCCTCATTAATCAACCAACCTCAGCCTCTTAAGAGCCAGGATTTATGGATTAGTGTTTTGCCTTCTATATTTAAAACGATTATTCGTGTGTATGTGTGTGTGTGTGTGTGTGTGTGTGTGTGTGTGTGTGTGTGTGTGTGTGTAGTTGTGGGATGCCAGAGAGCAGTTGTGAAGGTCAGAAAACAACTTGAAGAAGTTGGATCCTTCCTTCTACATGAGCTCCTGGTAGGATCAAGCTCAGATCATCAGTGTTAGCACCAAGCACTTTGACTCACAGAGCCATAGGTCAAAAAATGAGCCACAAAACCAGCTCCACTTTGTTTTGATATCATGAAAGGATGCTGGAACTTCTTAGGTGATTTTTCTATGTCAATTCAGATAACATTTTCACCATTTATTTTATTCTTTGGTTGATTTTGCTGTGAAAATCAATAGATTGGGCACCTTAAATTATGTTTATTGGTTACTATTCTCATTTATGTAACAAAAATATCTCACAGAACAACCTAAGGAAAGATTAATCTGATTTACAATTTCAGGTAGATTTCATTCTCTCTCTCTATCCTTCACAACAGTTGGTTGATATTTATTCCCATGGTGGCAAGTCAGAGACAGTTAACTTGGATGTGAACAACAGGTAGAGAGAACCTTTAAGAACCCACTCTCTAAAGACTAAAGACTCTTCAACGTTTGTCACAGTGCTCCTAACTGAGGAGCAAGCACTCAAAATATATTAGACTCAAAACACAGGAAACAAGAGTTAATACATTCAGAATTTGGAGGCTGGAGGTACCAGAACGGATGATGTCTCAGTAGATTGTTTTCAAAGTTTAGATGGCCGTATTTCCTTGTCTCATAAAGGTTTTCCTCAGTGTGCCAATGCAAAGAGAAAAGGGAGCTGTATTTCTCTTTTAAAATACCACACAGTTCTGTTGAATTAATACTCTGTCCCTACAATCTTTTTAATTTTAGTATTCACATAGAAAGAAGTTATGGTTAGAATATAAAACATAGCCTAAAGTTCAGATCTTCAAGACATGATATTACTACAAGAAACAATTGGATCATAAGGGCATTAACTTCATTAAGAGCTTAATTAATTGAGTTCATACCTGAACGGGCTATTGTAGATAAAGAAAAATGGAAGCAATTCGAGGACACAACCCCTCTTTGATCACTCTCTTGCTCCACTATGAAATTTTTCTTCAACACCTCAGACTCAAAGCCATAATTAGAACTGACCTTGTACTGAGACATCTAGATAGTGTTGCAAAATGAGTCCCCTCACTTACATATTTTTTCTAACATGTTTTATTGCCCTAATACAAATTTCTCCATCTAAAACCTACATTGGGAGGTTAACATAAATTTAAGAGTGTGTCGCGTCCCTCTCGACCAGCAAGAACGATGCAACTCGCAAAAGCTCTTCTCCTGCAGTTTATTCAGGTCCCTTGAAAACAGTCTTCTGAATGGGGGCCGGGCAGACCCAACCCACAGGCTAAATACTAAATGAACAGCCAATCAAGTAAAGCCACATGGTGCTATCTTAGAGGCCCACGTATAGCCAATCAAGTAAAGCCACATGGTGCTATCTTAGAGGCCCACGTATAGCCAATCAAGTAAAGCCACATCAGCGGTCTTAGCCAAATATGGACTTGTTTACCACCGAGAGCGCTCACCGTCGGGCTGGTGGAAGGCGGAGACCAGCGCCATCTTTAAGGCGCGGCACGTCGCAGCTCTCTACAGTTCCTCCTTTTTTTTTTTATTTTTTCTAAAGTTGGTAGAAGTCCCTGGAAAGGTTTCGTAATCCCCCTATCTGGGGATCTCACGGTGGGCCTGAGCCTGTAGGAGGGCGGTGCTCAAACTCTTACCCATCTCTGGGTCAGCCTCCCCACTCGGGACCGCCCTGTCTTAGGTGGCCGAGACTTACCCGTCAACTCCGTCACTGACTTACCAGACCCTAATATCTGTGGAACGAATTCCTCAGTGGGCAGGGACTATGCTTAGTGAAGATTTACTTCACGGCAGCAAGCCATGCCTGAGGGGACTGGCCCGCCTCAATGGCGACAAGGGCTTGTATAATCATGGCTGCGTTACGCTTTTGTGTGGCTCTCATTTTATAGATGCACCATAGGCAAACCAGACAGGCTAGTATCATCAGTATCGCCAAAGAGCCTATGCCCGCCCACTCCTTAAGATGATCCATAGCCATCTGTATCCAAGAAGTCAAGCCAGTAGCCAGGCTCAGATCCACCCGAGTGGAGTTGATGTGGATGATTGTCGCTCTCAGCTCTCTCATCAAATTTTCAAATTCAGCCGACCAATCCTGTAAGAGGAACTTTGACAATTGTCTGGACAAGTTAGCAGCTTTTGTATAATTTTGATATTGTACGGAAGTAACACATAAACCTTGCAATTTCCACTCACACCCTAATTGTGCTAGTTGCCAAAGAGAATCAATCTGTTCTTGTATTAAATCTATGCGTTGATTAACTATCATAAGACCTCCTTTGAGATGAGAATTCATAGAGGTCTGAGTATCCAATGCCTGTGCCACAGTGGCTGAGATGTTATTCAGGGCATTGGCAATCTGTATAGAACTAGACAAGGCAATAGCTGAGGCAGTAGCTCCCACAGCAGCAATAGTGATAGCAGTAACAATAGCTGCAGTGATGCCAAAATCTCTTTTAAATCTGAATAGCATCATGGTATTAGGAGCCTCTACAGGAACTGGTACATATCGAGGCATTCTAGTCACCACAGCCACAGGAAAGGCTGTGGCATTCCAGCATAGAGCATAAAAACATGTGCCTGGAGTGCATACTAACTTTTCTTCACCTAAGGATGCACTCCCATTACTTACAATCCACAGAAAAGGAGGCCAGAACCATTGCCTGAAAACAAACCACCACTCCTACCCCCAAACCTCAATTGTGGTAAAAAATCTGCTGACTGCTGAGACAACTTAATGCATTTTGTATCATCTGACCTATTGAAGCTCATTAAAAAGCACAAACTACCCTTCAAGCTGACATTTCTATTACCCTCTATAGGGCTTCTCTGATCATCAAAGGGAAGGTAGGGTAAGCCTAAGCTTCTATTACTGCTAAATAAGCGTGGAAACACAGTTGCATCATGTCTGACCGGCATCGGCTTTGGGAATATCGACAGGATCCCCCATCTCGGCTCGGTCATTCCTGACATACTACTACTATCACCAGAATCCTTAGGAAGGTCTTCATGACGAATCTTCCTCACAAGGCGTTCAGGCACCCACACTGGATCTTGTTGATCCTGAGGAAAAACACAAACAGACCCTCTCGCCCATGTTAGCACGGGTTCAGGCCCCCGCCAAGAGCCTGTCAGAATGTCCTTCCATTTCACCATGCTTTTAGGTGAACCATGGGAATCCTGATGTCTGTCCGCTGCTGAGCTGCCTTGAGCATCCAAATTGAAAAAATTTAGAGTAAATAAGGCTAAATATATTCTTTCCTTGGGGGTACGGCCTTGGCCTATTCCCCCTTTTTGTTTTTGCAAGCATTTTTTCAAGGTGCGATGAGCACGCTCCACAATTCCTTGTCCTTGAGGATTGTATGGTAATCCGTGATTAAGCTGTACCTCCATCTGATTACAGAAGGAGACAAAGGACTGAGCCGTATAGGCTGGTCCATTGTCCGTTTTCAGCTGCTGTGGTTTTCCCCATGCAGCCCAGGCCTCTAAGCAATGTCCTATGACATTGCGAGCCTTTTCTCCACTCATAGGTGTAGCATGTATGATACCTGAGCAGGTATCCACAGATACATGAATATATTTTAAGGTTCCAAACTCTGAAATGTGGGTAACGTCCATTTGCCAGATTTTGAGTGGCAACAACCCTCTAGGGTTCACTCCCACACTGGGAGGATGATGATGAATCACACAGTGAGGACAGTCTAAAACTATTTGTCTAGCATCTGCTCTAGTCAAATGGAATTTCTGCTGTAGAGTTTTTGCATTTACATGAAATAATTGTTGAAACTGTCTGGCTTGGTCCAGGAATGAGCTCCAAAAAATGCATTCCATCCTGGTCCATTGATCAACTTTATCATTACCTTCACTTAATGGTCCAGGTAATCCTGTATGTGCTCTGATATGTTGAATATAAAAACACCTTTTTCTTTGCCAGATTAAAACTTGTAACTCTTGTAATAAGGCACATACAGTACTACTATTCTTAATAGGACCTGCTAATTCTAATACTTTCACTGCGTTGACCACATAAACTGAATCTGAAATCAAATTGAATGCAAATTGACATCTTTTAAACACCTCCATTACTATTTTCAATTCTACTATTTGGGGGGAGCCCGGTTGAAATTGACATAACACGGGCTCTTGTCTTTCTATCAAATAGGCTCCACAGCCTGTCTTTGAGCCATCAGTAAACACATTTGGTGATCCTTGAAGTGGTACTGCTGAAGTAACCTTAGGGAATATCACTGGGTGCTCCTTAAAAAATGATAGCAATGGATGTTTAGGGTAATGGTTATCAATCACTCCTTCAAAGCTACATTGCAATATTGCCCAGTCATCTACAGTGCCACACAAAATCTTAATTTGATAACTGGAATAGGGCACTATTATACTGGCAGGAGCAACTCCAAAAGACTGCAAGCATTGTTGGATACCATTCAAGGCTAAAGCAGCAAGTGCAGTGGGATAATGTTCTATTCTGTTCTTACTTGTGTCCACATCCCCGGGCAGAAAGATCTCCCTACTTTCAGTGACTGAACATGCTGATCTATCTGAGTGGCTTCTGGATATGGAGGAGGAGTTGAAGGTGCCATGGCAACGGCTTTGTTTACACCAGCTGCCGCCAGCGTGGCTGAAGGCGCTGTAGCGACGACTCCGCCCACTCCGACTGCTGCTGACACTGACGCTGACGTGTCAGGCCCCACAGCAACAGCTCCTCCCACACTGACTGCTGCCGACATGCCCTTTTCTTTTACTTTTTTCTTTTCCTTTTTTCTAATAATAGTCCTCTCCAACTGTTTTATTAGAGCATGTAGCTCTCCTTCAGAATCCGTGCTCTCTGAGTCCTCAAAATCTCTAAAATCTCTAAAATCTGTAAGATCGGGATAGAGAGGAACTTTCTTTTTGCCTCCCTTTTCACTGTCTGCCTGCTCAAATCTTTCACCTTTGTTACTTTCCTTTTCACTGTCTACTTGCTCAGATCTTTCCCCTCCATCCTGAAAGACAGGATAGTACAGCTCATGTCTCACTTCCCTCCAGACATTTGGACAGAATGACCGCCCACTAGGATCACTCAGAGGGGAAGTCTCATTATATGAAGGCGGGGCCAGCACAGGCGGCCCCGGACCTGAGGGCTCTATCCGGGTGCAGTCAGAACTCTTCCTCAAAGATGACTTCTCCATTTTCTTTGTTAACCTTTTAAGTTCCTCTTTAGACTCTGAGCTATCCTCTTCCAAAGTATCTTTCCCAGATTTGACCAAGCGCTCCTCTTTTAACTGTTCTAATGCCTTTTGTCCTTTCTCCACTGCCTTGCAATATCTCTGATCTCCTAAACAACTCTGAACAAGTCTCCAAATAGGCCGTGCTCCTCCCTGCAATGTACTTTGCTCCCAGGCAAAATCCAAGTCCCTGCCTAATTTGTCCCAGCAGGATACCGTAAGATTCCCGGACACCGCAAACCACGGAGCCACGGAATCACATTCATTCAAAAATCTTTCTAGGGTAGACTTCTTAATCTTTAAATTCCTAGCTAAAAGTAGCTCCTGAAGAGCCAGAAAAATTGGGTGTGACTCAGACAACCCCATGTTTAAAAATTTTACTTTCAGTTTGCAGCTTCCCCACGAAACTTTACCTTTAGTTCGCAACTTCCCGCGAAACTTTACCTTTTGTTCGCTATTTCCACGAAACTTTACCTTTTGTTTGCTATTTCCGCGAAACTTTACCTTTTGTTCGCTATTTCCGCGAAACTTTACCTTTTGTTCGCTATCTCCACGAAACTTTACTGTTTGTTCACTATCTCCGCGAAACTTTACCTTTTGTTCGCTATTTCCACGAAACTTTACCTTGTGTTCGCTATTTCCGTGAAACTTTATTGTCCTGATTTATCCCAGGAACTTACCAACGCGTTGCCCCTGACTGCAGGAGTTCTGAGTCTTTTCTGGGTCCCCGTACGGGCCACCACTTGTCGCGTCCCTCTCGACCAGCAAGAACGATGCAACTCGCAAAAGCTCTTCTCCTGCAGTTTATTCAGGTCCCTTGAAAACAGTCTTCCGAATGGGGGCCGGGCAGACCCAACCCACAGGCTAAATACTAAATGAACAGCCAATCAAGTAAAGCCACATGGTGCTATCTTAGAGGCCCACGTATAGCCAATCAAGTAAAGCCACATGGTGCTATCTTAGAGGCCCACGTATAGCCAATCAAGTAAAGCCACATCAGCGGTCTTAGCCAAATATGGACTTGTTTACCACCGAGAGCGCTCACCGTCGGGCTGGTGGAAGGCGGAGACCAGCGCCATCTTTAAGGCGCAGCACGTCGCAGCTCTCTACAAGAGTGGACATGATTTAGGCCATGGCATTGATTATATGATGTTGATTTCTTTATTAAAATAACCTTGTTTTCTAAAATAAATATTGTTTGAAACCCTTCTGTAGTCATTTATTAAGGTATTGCCATATTTGTCTATGTTTATAAAGGAACTGCTTTTTTTCCCTTGTGATATACTTATCTGATATTAGCATCAATGTTTTTCTAAGCCCATAAAACATTGAGGTACACTTCATTCTGTTCAGTCTTTTGAGAACTTTGTAAAATTAATTCTTATTGTGCTGTATAATAATATTAAACTGAATTTTTATGTAATGTACATTTTCACTGAAATTTTCATTTATGCATATACCATATTTTAATAAAATCCATCTTCTATCCTTTCTTTCCAATTCCTTTCCTATTACAGCACATTTCCTTCCAATTTCAGATGCATTCTCTCTCTCTCTCTGTTTCTCCTCTCTCTCTTTAATAACTATCTGAGTCCACTTAGTGCTGCTTATAGCTGCATAGGTGCAGAAATATTTACTGGAGCCTGGGTAGTTTGCAAAAGCCACATTTTTTGTTTTTTTTGTGTGTGTGTGTGTTATTTTATTTTTTTAATTTTTTTGTTTTTTTAACAATTTATTTCTTCAAGTTACATCTCAATCACAATCCCCTCCCTACTCCCCTCTCCAGTTCCACCCTTTCACCCTCCTCCCCCTTAAACCCCCATCCTCTACCCCCTTTTTTTAGTTTAAGGTATTTCTTTCCCCCCCCCAACAGCTCTCCCTTTCAGTCCAACAAATGGTTCTTTCCCTTATAACTATAATTACAATACAGAACAACAGAAATAAGTAGGCCACAATTATGAGAGATATATGGCTTAGCATACATTCCCAATGTCCAGTCCATATGTATTTGGCACCTGACTTTAACATTCTACTATCTAACCATCTCCATGAGTTTAAATTTCTATATCCAACTCAGCTTTCATATTAACTTGCCTCACAATTTTAAAAACATCTTCTTAGATCCAGAACACCCTCTTGATTCCTAAACAACTCAAAATTTGACTATGAGACTCTAGCTATCTATTTTTCAACCACCTCGGAGACCTGAGAGGGATATAAAAAAATGTTAGTTGAAAGCTTGTTACTATGTCCATTAAGGAGAATAATAATACTAGATCTTCCTTTAGAGTATATAACATTCCCAGATTTTGGATTCAGTCAACAGTGACAGAAATAAGTTTCTTCTTGTGGTTAAGGTTTTAAAGCCAAGCAGATAGTTGTTGGCTACTTTCTTAACATTATTGCCACTACTTCTCCATCATGCACATCCTACCAGGGCATTCATTATTGTAGAATTTAGGGTTCACATGTTGGTAAGGATGTCATTTTTTTCCTACTGGTAGGATAAATAACATTTTCTGTCACCTCCATATTGTATTCATCAACTGTATATCTTTGACAGTAAGAGCATTACCATAAAATTCTGGAAAATAATTAAGAGCACTGGGAGTAGCCATAATATTTGAAAGTTACTCTTCAGGACCTCACTGACCAATAACACCCAAAGAGGAAATTCATGTCTATCAGCCTAGCATGAGCCTTTTGCTTTCCTAGTCTATGGTGTCTGGGAACAACATTGTCCCTTTCCTATAGGATAATTCTATTTACACTCCTTTTATATACTTATAATGTAAGTTCTTTGGAAACCTTGATATTAGTACATTTTTACATGATATTGAGCAGGTTTGAGCAAGATTATTTAAATGTTTATTTATTACTTCGTTATGTCTCCATTGCCACCCATCCACCCCTTCCTGGCCCCTCCCTTCCACCCTTTTCTCTCTCTCCCACCCCTCCCATGCCTCTGGTGTGGGATGTCTCTGTACATCAGTCCAGTCCCCCTCAGTTGGTTAGTCACAGGAGGTCTAAGAGCTTCCTCTTGCACAGGAGGCATACATGGCAGTTCCACTAAGGTGGGGTGTCCCACCAAATCCATGTTCCTGTTCTTTTGAGTCTATTGATTGTAGGATGGTTGCATAGTAGAATGATAAAGTCAGTTGCCAAATATATATGAACTGGACATTGGGAATGTATGCTAAGCCTTATAATTCTCAAAATTGTGGCCTATTTATTTTTGTTGTTTTTGTCGTATTTTTTGTTATAAGAGAAAGAGCCATTTGTTGGACTGAAAGGAGGAACTGTTGGGGAGAAAATATACCTTAAACTTAAAAAAAAAGGAAGCAGATGGGGGTGAAGGGAAGAGGGTGGGAGGGTGGGACCAGATAGCAGAATAGGGAGGGGATTGTGATTAAGATGTAACTTAAAATAAATAAAAAAATAATAAAAAGAAAATGAAAAAAATTACTTTTATATTCTTTCTCTCCCTCCTTTTCTCCCTCTAACTCACTCTCCATCTCCCTCTCTATGTGAGTTTGTTTTTATTAATAAACTTTCTTAGCCATAAATTTTGCCTTTGCAGGGCCCCAGGTCACCTTAGCTCAGCTGATAACTTGTTACATGTTTCATTCCACAACTCCATGATCATTTTTAAAGTGTTCTGTTTACATCTGATTCTTCAGGATATCTTTTATTGTTTTGACTATGTTCACATTAGCATGCCCTTTGTTATATAACATTTCAAATTAGTGAAAATACATTTCACATTCTTGTTTTGAGGCTTTGTATCTTTCTATATAAGCCTAACTTCTGCATATGTTGAACATCACTAAAGCACTTTGATTTCCTTCATGTAGGCTGCATTTGTTTTTCATCATATTATGAATCTGTGGTTCCACTTTGTGTCAGACATGAGGCATATTTTTGCACCTATTTTCTTTGACTAATTTAAACATATCAATTGAATGAGAACAAAATGTATACATTATTTGTATGTATTTAATGACTTTTATTATTAAAACCCACTTTGTTGCATTCTCTACTATCAGATTGTTGAAATAATTGAGGTTTTTACCATTTCACAAGGACAATAATATTTTTTGCTGCTGTATCTTTTTTCATTTTCTGGCAACTGAAATATTTTTTACTCAATTCTAATTTGCAGTAAAAATGTAACTGAATAGCAAATAGTTTTATTGATTCATATTGACTTGAAATCTTGATGTTACAGTATGCATTTTCCTAAATATTAAATTTATCTAAATTTATGCATCTGTCTAAATATGTCGAGTTATATATTTGAATATAATTTTATCATTTCATTATTTTAAACAATGGATATTTATTAACAAACTTATTCTAGGGGATTTCTGTTTAGTATTACAATTTTATGTGTGACTGTATCCCTTCTACTTGTGTTTTGTGAAATAAATTCTTACTATGCAGTCATGCAAAACTCCTATGCACATGTCACATAATGTCCCTGATGATTAAACATTTACTAACCAAGAATAATTCTAATGAAATTAGGGAATGGAGTAATCAGAATTTCATCAAAATTTTGTTGATGTGTGTGTGTGTGTGTGTGTGTATGTGTGTGTGTGTGTGACTTCAAGAACCAAAATAACATCAGTGTTAGGAAGATATTTTAATATACATATGTAGTTTTTAATAACCATTTATGATTACCAAAATTGCACATTTATGGTCCTTACTATCCTAAAACAAAGACAATGTATACGGAAGCAGTTCCCTCACCCATACTCTATTCTTTATTGTACATACATGTAGCCATTAAAAAAAAAGGAGAGTAAAATTATGGATAATAAATTGTGGAATGATTGCAGGAGTGAAACATCCAAGTGATCTTATTTTGTTCAACTCTACTGTTTATGTTTTGTGGTCTGAATGGCACATATATAAGCCAGAAGGAACCAACATTAGTGGAATGTGCAAACTGGAATTTTAGGTCAGCATCATTGCAAGAACAATCTTTCTTTATATCAATTGCCCATGAGCTTATTATCTATTGACTTACTTATCACTGCAGTTTGGTTTGTGTTTTGTTAAAGAAGCCATGTGTTGTGATCTCTATAATAGTTGTGGAGAAATCACAAATTGCAGATTATGAGTCAATTATGAAATTATTTTAGGGCTTCTAGAAAAGGCTAAACAACAATATATTCACAACATTCCAGATGGTAAATGGGTATCCTGTTTATTTCACATTTTCATGCTAAAGTCTTTTGTGAAATATGTATTCCACTCATTAAGGTAGTTTTAAAAAAACTGCATGTGTTTATGATGGCATTTCTACAATTTCTAGATGAGTATATACTCAAAAATCTGCAGAATCAAAAACAAATATAGCAAGTTAGTTGTTTTATTTGGTTGTATTGTAGTCAATAGACATTTCAGAAAAAGCTACGACCATACCAACTATTCTGCTAATATCGAATTTTGAGCCATGTTTACATAAGAATGAAGGTGAAAGATAAATACACTTGTAAGGTCATTCTGTGCTCAGCAATAATCTTAGTTCTGATCGCAGGTCAAACATGCCAGCATATCTCAGCAGCTACTTTATTCGGTTAAAGAAGCCCCTAAAAGAATGTCAATGGACACTCCTTTCAACATGTGGTGCCAAGACACTGCAGATCCACATGTAGAGGAATAAAGATGTTTTGATCCTTAATTCACTCAGCATAAAAACAGAAGCTCCTAGTGGTTTGCAAGGCTAAATCTAGGAGCTAAAACCTTCAAACTCTATTGATAAAGTGAAAAAATACTGTACAGAGGAGAAAAGAAATACTTTAAAATGAAATATTTAATAAGAGAAAACATGCCCAGAAAATATTATTAAAACTACACTTCAAAAAAATAATCACAATTTCATTCAAAACTGATTTGAATAGATATTTCCCCAAAGAAAAACAAAGGGCACATATAAAGATCTCCAACAATGGTTTTCATTAACTTTGTAAATCTCAAAACCACATAAAAATATATCTTCAAAAAGACATAATGAATGTTCATGACTATACATGAGAATGAAACAACACACAAAACACACACACACACACACACACACATACCCAAACACATACACACTTGTGCACAGAATATATATATATATATATATATATATATATATATATATATATATATACATATGAGCATACACACACACACAGAGGATGCCACCACTTAAAAAATGTGCTGTCAGTTTTAGAAGCTGAATCGTGAAGCCTATCTTCTCTCATTCAGCAATTTAATGTAACGGTATAAACCCAGACAACTGAATACTCTTTTTTCTCTTTTTTTTTTTTTTTTTACTTTTGGTTTTTCTTTTTTCTTTTCTTTTTTTTTGGGGGGGGGTTTGAGACAGGGTTTCTCTGTGTAGTCCTGGCTCTCCTGGACTCACTTTGTAGACCAGGCTGGCCTTGAACTCACAAAGATCCGCCTGTCTCTGCCTCCCAAGTGCTGGGATTAAAGACGTGCGCAACCACCACCCAGCTGAATACTCTTTTTTCATGTAGATAATAGCATATGGTAATTCATCATGACAATATGTTCAGAATGCTAAAAAACTCAAAACAAAATAAAATAATAATTCACCCTTTAAACAATGAAAAGTAAACCACTACCTAGTATGAGCATTCAATGAATATTATCAGCAAATACAAGAGCATTAGTTACTGAAGCATGATATGCATTGTATGAACCTTGAAAATACTATGTCAAAGAAGAGTAATCAGTCAGAAATAACACTTTGTTCAAATTATGTTAAATACTCGTACTAGATAAATTTACATAGGTAAAAATAGATTGCTGGTTGTCAAAACTAGGGTAATAGACTAATAGGGAGTGTCAATAATGGGTATGGAATTTCTTTATTTGTTATGAAAATATAATAAATTAGATTATTTGATAGTTTCAGAAGTCTATCAGTACATAAAATTCACTAAAAAATAAGCTTCATAGAGTGGATTTATTATAATGTGATTTATATATTAACTTATAAAAATGGGTGATGGGTGTGGCACAATGACAGAGAACTCACCTAGCTTTTAGGAGCAATGTACATGAGATTGAGAACTCTAAAAATAAATAAACAATTAATAATAAGCTGCAGAGATAGCAGCTGTTAAGAGAACTGACTGCTATTGAAGAGGACCCAGGTTAACATTCTATGTTCGTTAGTTTTTGTCAACTTGATACAAACTTAGACATATTTGAACATAGGGAATCATAACTGAGAAAACACTCAAAAAGATTGGACTGTAGAGAAGTCTACAGGGCATTTTCTTTTTTTTCCCCTTCTTTAATTTTCTCTCATACACTACATACCTACTACAGCTACCCCTCACTCAACTCCTCCGAGTCCCCTCCCTCAATTTTCTTTCTCCCCCAAATTCATTCTTCCTGCTTTTCCTTTAGAGAAGATAAGACCTTCCAGGGATATCAACCAAATAACACATAGTAACAATAAGACTATAATTAGTGATTGATGTGGATGCTGTTAGGCTTATGTAGGCTGAGCAAGCCAAGGGGATCAATTCAGTAAGCAGCACTCCTCTGTGGCCTCTGTATCAGCCTCTGCAACCAGGTTCCTGCACTATTTGAGTTCCTGCCCTGACTACCCTCAGTAATGGTGTGTGATGTGGGACTATAAACTGAAATTAATCTTTTTCTCCCAAGTTGTTTTTTTTTCGCAGTGTTTTATCACAGCACTAGAAACAATAACTGAGACAGATCTCAACACCCATGATGGAGGACATATTACTTCCTGAAACTTCAACTGCAAAGAATGCAATATCCATTTCTGGTCTCTGGAGTATCTGAATAGAATACATGGTATACACACAGAGAGACAAATGCACATAATAAAAAACAAGTCTCTCAAAACAAAATCAATAATTATATCTGCATCTATCTACACATACACACATAGATCATATAAACACACACACACACACACACACACACACACACCACATATATCTTCCTGATGTTTGTGGATCAGATGTGAATCATCTCTCAGCTACTTCTCTAGAAATATGCCTACATGCCTGCTGACATACTCCTCACCATGTTGGTCATGGACTTTATTATCCTCTGGGGACTGTGATTTTCCAATTAAATGCTTTCTTTTACAAGTTGTCTTGGTCATAGTGTTTTCTGAAACATTAGAATAGTAACAAAGACACCGGTTTACATTCTCATATAAATGAATTAAAAAGGTCATTCAAAACACCATTCCCTAAATATTGCAAAAAAATTAAACAAGTGGCTTTATGTTTTAAAATTTTAGGAATCACAGAAAATGACATCAAGTTAGTTTTCAAGTAACCACTATATTAATTATATTAAGCTTCCCTACTGAAATATGTCTTAAGGATAAAAGTAATTGATGGAAGGATCTTGAATTCTTCTTAATCATCATTTTGTTGGCTCTACTGCTATTACTTTTTCCACATTGTTCACATATGAGGAATAAAGCAAATGGTTTTTTTAAACAGCTGTCACGGAAAACTGCAATTTGGTGTATTACAAATACAAATACATACAATGAGATCAAATAAAATCCATACAGTCCAGAGTACATGTACCAGTGTAAATAACTATGGTGTATTCTTCTACAAATGACTTTGGCCATTCTTCTACAACATCTGAGAACTCTAAAGAATTTGATTCATCTGATGTGTGATGATGCAACATTGTTAATGGGTTAATGACCCAGAAGTAAATTTTGTTCTTCTGGGAGTGCTTTGTGTGAACCATAAAAGTCTGACAGAAATGTGTGACTTCAGACAGATATTGTGATTTTCCCCTTAACTGGCCAGACTCCAAAAACTGTGTCTGTTGAATTCCTCCTAGGGAAATTTCTTCCTGTGAGTCAGAATAAGTCCCTGGATTAAATTGAGAGAAAGAATGTTTTAGGAATATGAACAATTTTAAACAGTATGTGAGCATGCATGGAATTTATACAGTACTATTATTTCTTTTTTTAGCTTTTTAAAATTTATTTTTTTTATAAATTCAAGTTACATCTCCATCACAGCCCCCTCTCTCCACCCCTCCTGGTCCCAGCATCCCACCCTCTTCCCTTCTTCCACCTATCCTACTCCTCCAGTGTGCGGTTCCCCCACCTATCAGCTCCCCTCAGTTCATCAGTCACATGAGGGCTAAGATCTCCCTCTTGCACTGGGGGGCCACATGTCAGTTCCACTAGGGTGAATTGACGCACTAACAGGTAACAAAGTTCATGTTTCTGTTCCTTTGGGTTTGTTGATTGTGGGATAGTTATTCTGTACTATATAGTTTCTAATGCTTTTTTATCAATTAATTTTGTGACTTGACAAGGTCATACACGTATATAATGAAGTCTGATTTTTCTCTTTCCTATCCTTTCTTATCTCCCTCCCATCCTTGCCAAGTAACTTCTATTTTTTTAAGAGAGCCTTTACAAATAAAAATATTTGACTTTTTATTTTTTATTTTTTTTCTATTTTTTATTCTTTTTTATCTGTTTGTCTGCTTATTTGTTTATTTGTGTTTTAGTTCTCTCTCCCGAGCAATGAGACACTTTTCACTGGTGGTACTGCCTCGTAGACCCCCAATGAATGAGGAGGCTCTTGGCCCTCATACGACCTCTCAACTGAGGTGAGGGACTGTTATATAGGGACACCCACTCCAGAGAAATGGGATGGAAGGTTTAGGGACTAAAGAAAAAAAAATGAAATGTGAAGTTTCGGCCTTTTGCTACTAATTGTCATAAACTGTTTAGGATAATTAAGAAATAAAAACTAATAGTCATGCAAGCCGGTCATTGTGTTAGGTACTATGACAGTCTATTATAGTTACTTTCTAAGCTAATCAGAAATAAAGCTGCTAAGAGACAAGCAACAACTGCCTATCCAAATACAAGAGATAGATAGGGCCTCTTCAAAAACCTCAAGAGATCTGCAGAATATGGCATTCAAAGATGTTTTCGTAACTTTAGATTTTTTTCATATCAAGACATATCAACTCCTGACAGCACCCCCTATTCTCCTCCAACTAGAAGATGAGCATCAAAGAATCTCCAGTGGGAGATGATTGAATTAGTCGCAAGCCTATCTCTTGGTAGGAAAAGCCCCTTGCTCCAACTGTAGACAGAATGCTGTCCAAAAAGGACAAAAGCTGGAAGCAGGTAAGTCGACAGCCTAGCTCTGCCAAGACAGGGTAGGTAAGTCCTTCATAACCCCTGCTCTACATTCAATGTCTGTCAGAGAAACGAGGCAAAATGACTGAAGATCGATGCTGTAATGTATGGAGAGAAAATGGGAACTGTCCAGGCAGCCACTGGTATGTCATTTCTTAGTTTTGGAAGCTGCAGGCCGTGTACTTTTTATAAAATCAGATATATTTATCCCTCTCAGGTCTCTGAGGTGGTTGAAGAACAGATAGCTTGAGTCTCATAATTAAATTTTGAGTTGTTTAGGAGTCAAGAGAGTGTTATAGATCTAAGAAGGTGCTTTTAAAATTGTGTTGCAAGTTAGTATGAATATTGAGTCAGATATAGAACTTTAAACTCATGGAGATGGTTAGATAGTAGAATGTTAAAGTCAGGTCCCAAATACATATGGACTGGACATTGGGAATGTACGCTAAGCCATAAACCCCTCAAAACTGTGGCCTAATTACCTCTGTTGTTTTGTATTGTATCTATTATTATAAGAGAAAGAGCCATTTGTTGGACTGAAAGTTTGTTGGGGGAGATAGGATATACCTTAAACTTAAAAAAAAGGGAAGAAAATGGGGGGTTGAGGGTGGGAGGGTGGGACTGGAGTGGGGAGTAGGGAGGGGATTACAATTGAGATGTAACTTGAAGAAATAAAAAATAAAGTAAAAAAATATTTGATAGTTCAGGAGCTAAAATTAGCCAGATCCTCTTGAACCTAAGCTTCTAGAAGGAATATGTACAGTATTTCTGGAGAAATAAGGTGGTCGATGTCAAGGAGATACACTCATAGAAGTGGGATAATAGATGCTGAAATCTTTGCTACATTTCTTCAACTGTATATCTTCATAAAAGTGATGTCAAATGTACCTGTGACAACTTTCTGAGTTAGAAAGAACATCTGACGCTAAAGAAACAACTGTGCATGGATGCTAAGAAATTCACACATGAACTCACACACATGCACACACACACACACACACACACACACACACACACACACTTAAACACCCAACACACATCAAACACACTTACAAATATAGTTCATATTCAAACACACATACAAACTACACAAAAGCAAACAGAGTACAACCATGAACATCACACATACAAATACACTACACACACACATATTCCACATGTACATACACCTCCCATACAAGCACATACATTAAATATACACTATACACATGAACACACATGCTTGCATACAACAATCTCTGAACTTGGAAATGCCAAACACCATCGGCCACTCAAGTAGCCACAACCAATTGAATGCCTTTATTGTGGTCTCTAAATAATATTCTTTTTTTTTCAGTTTTTTTTAATTGAAAAAAAACTTTATTTTGTGAATTTCATATCATGTACCCTTTTCCATCTCATCTCTCACCTACCCCCAGGCCCATCCTCCACCCTTACAATCTGTCCCAGCATAAAAAATAACAGCTCATTGTGGAAGCTGTAATATATCTTAGTGTGTCCCACAATATTCCCTATTGTCCACACATTTTGCTTGCAAATGTACATTAAAATGACTCCTTGGCCTGGTACATGGCCTCTGGTTTCTGCTATTTTGTCAGTACTGGAACATTACTGGAATTCCTCAGATATGCTGCAATTGTTCTGTGTCATGGAGATCGTGCAGTCCTGGTTTGTGGAACGGGCCACTTCTTGCACTCCAACAGTTCATCCATGGGGTAGATGTTGGGATGGGCCAACCCAGAGTCCTGATTCTGGACCTGCAACCCCCACTTGCAGGGCCAGTTCTACCTTGGAAAGGTGTAGGTCCTGCTCTCCTGAGTGCTGCAGCATGTGAGGGGCAGGGAGAGCTCTTCTGCTCTTGTGACCCCATCTGGGCCAGATCTCCTGTTGTCAAATGTACAAAAGGGAGGGTAGGGTATCTCTCCCTAGCCCACAACACCACATAGCAGACCAGCAGGGCTGGCTCTCCTACACTCACTCCTCCAGGCTGGTTCACTCACAACCCCCATATCCAGGACAGCTGTAGTTTACTACCCAGACAAGGTGCAGGGTCTGCTCTCCCTAGTGCTGCAGCATGTGAGGAACAGGGACAGCTCTCCTGCTCTTGTGACCCCATCTGGGCCAGCTTTCCTGTTGGTCAATGGTGGTGAGGGCAAAAGCGAGAGGAGGGTATCTCTCCCTAGCCAACACCACCACATAGCAGACCAAAGGCAGGACTGGGTCTCCCACACTCACTTCCTCAGGGATGGCTCACCTACAATCCCCACATCCAGGGCCAGGAAAAGTTCTTCTAGTTTCTGGCTTGTTTCCTGTCCTGGGAGTCCATCTGGTGCTTGCCCATTACTGGACCAGTAGTCACCACAGGCTACCCCATGGTGCCAAAGTGGTGTTGATAACCAGCTCGCTTTTATTCCAGGAATGTTAGACTACTATTCATTCAGATGTTCATAGGCCAGACCACTGAATATAGATATAGCCTCTCTCCTCAGTGCCACCTACTGATGCATATGTGACATAGCAGCCACATCTGCAGTCCCTCTATGGGCAGGTTAAATAATATTCTTACCACAGAGTATTTGACAAAATCAGTGCTTCATGTAGTAGTTAAATCTGAGTTAAAAGTTTAAAGACATAAGGATATAAGATGTTCCTGAAGTATTATATACCCCAAAGCACCAAACCATCAGAGTTACATATACAAAAGAGCACACATTAGGAAGTTACCATCAATCCAGACATGGTGGTGTGGAAGTCCGTGCCTTTATCCTAGTACTCTAGAAGCAGTGTCAGGGTGATCTCTGAGTTGGAAGCCAGTTTGATCTACATAGCAAGTTCCAGCCAGAGCAGGCAGGACTACACAGAGAAACTTTGTCTCTCAAAGAACTAAAAAAAAAAAAAAAAGATAGAAAGAAAAAGAAGTTGTCATTATCAAACTTCTTTGACTTTGTCTCAGAGTTTGTACTTGTGGAATGATGTACCTGAATTAATATTTTCTGGAAATCACATTAGAGCTGACAGAACATCAAGAAATTCTTGGTGACTGCTACGTCTGTCTTGCACATGTCTTCGTTTCCCAGAACCTTGAAGAATGTTATGTGAAGTAGTATTGTATTGGTACAAAGATATAGGTATAGACAAGTTCAGCAGACACATATGAATGTTCTTCACCAGTATAATAAAGTAATATGTATTCAACACAGAAACAGCTCTAGTTATCATCAACCTAAAATAGAGCTACTTATCACCAATCATTTTCTAGATCATTTTACTATGGAAATCTGTTACTTATGTGTTCCTAAGTGTCATGAAAAGAAATGTACTACTTGGATTAACCAATTACCCAATGTATCATTTTCTTTAAGTACCATAGAATTATGTGGTCATTCTGATTATAAGACACTCAATACTACTCACCAGAAAGTGTGCTTAGAAAAGTGTAAACAGTGTCTGGTATACCAGACAGACACAATGGCTCACAGTCCTGGTGGCAAACATATTTACAACAAATACACGGCTGGTATTAAGATGGTGGCAAAATTTAAATTACTGACCTTTTTACATACTTAAATGAAGAAAAATGACAAAATATATCTTTCGTAACACACTACTTTTTCCAATTTTATATAAAGCAACTTTTTACACAAGAGAGGTTTACAAACAGTTCTCTTATCTCCACTTTATAAGAATGTACACCTTTGACAAGCCATTCCAATAAATGCAATTTCCTATTCTTAGGAGATAATAATAACACTTACTTAAATGTATTAGTCTACTATGACTTTCATAATCTATTAATAGAAAAATAATTCAAAACCTAATGTTGTATTTTACTTTTTTGAAGTTAATGAAATTTATATAAAATATTAAAGCCATAATTATTTAATAATGAACTTGTACTTGCTACTGCTTTACCCATAAATGTCAAAACATGATTATAATACAGGTATTATATTTTAATTTTTTATTTTTCACTGTGTGTGTGTGTGTGTGTGTGTGTGTGTGTGTGCACCTGACTGCAAATGTTAAGGAGTCCATATGTCTTAGGTCGCCTACTAGGAGTTACAGGCAGTTTTGAATGGCAAAGGTGCTGGAAATCAACTTCACATTCTTTGCCAAAGCAGTATGTGATCTTAAGAGCTGAGACATCTCTCTAGCCCCAACAGAGATACTCTTAAAGAGGGTAGGTTACAAGAAACTTCAAAGAATTTGACTTCATTGTTATCTTAAAACTGGTATAAAACAAATTTATTTAATTTGAGTTTAAAAATAACTTACTCTTTGTGATTGAAGACCATAAAGAATTAAACATTTTACTCATTAACTTTATGACAAAAGTTGTACTTGCTGAGGTATATATAAATTTTCTTTTCTGTACAGAAAACCAATAATTTAAAAGTATAGCACATGAACGGTTAGTTGTTTTGTGCCTCTTAGATGCTAAAACTTTCTGATTCTGCCTAATTTCTAGTACACAGTCTTCAATTTATTTATAGGGAACTAATATTACTGGAGAAATCTGCCATAAGTAAGACTTAGAGAACCCTTTAATAACATAGTGTGAAATTAAGGCTGTGGAGATGGATCAGTGGCTAAAAGCACTGGTTGCTGTTCCAGGTGACCCAGGTTCAGTTCCTAGTACCTACATGGTGGCTAAGAGCTTCAGTCTGTAAGTTCAGTTCCAGGAGATTCTTTCTGACATCTTAGAGCACCAGACACAAATATGTACATGCAAGCAATCACTCATACACATAAAAATACATCTTTAATTATTAAGAAAAAATTACCTAAAATGGAAACATCATAGTATCTAATTAAATCTTAGAGGTGAGGACCTGAAATTCCAGGTGCTGGAGAAGAGATAACTGGAGGGTGTCAGGGCTCTAGTCAGCCTTGGTGAATTGACAAGCTCTGTGTAGAGTGAGAAAACATGTCTCAAAAAATGAGGTGGAAGGAGGTAGAGGCAGACACCTGACACTGACTTTTGGCCTCCTTCATAGGACACACTCTGTACATGTGCACTGTACATGTGCACTTTCACACTTATGTGTACACACACATATACTGCATACATGCACACAGAGTTAATTCATATAATTTGTATGCATAATAGAGAGCTGAAATAACTTCATTCCTTAATCAAAACCATATTTGAAACTGGATAATTTGACAGAAAATCATTTTCAACCATACCACCAGCACTAAGCTAGAAATTTTGGGCTTGTTTTGTTTTGTTTTGTTTTGTTTTCTGTTTTGGTTAACATTCGCTGATCATTCATGAAGACATTCTAATAAAAATGAACAAGCTTGTCGACTTGCTATGATGTGAAGTGATTTAACAAATAATTCAACATAAAAATAGAGAATTAAGATCATCTATTTTGTACTTGAAATTTGAGTAGAAATATATTTGGTACAAGTCAACTGTGGTGGGTGGTAATTGTACTTCTTACAAATGCAGTTGATAAACATGTACCACTGCATTAGAATATCAAATGTATCACTGAACTCATGTGGGAAATCTTTTGATTTCCTCCCTTTGGTGTATGCTAAAACAAACTTTAGATCTTCCCCTATAGAGCTCAGGGTTCCAAGCTATTTTACATATCACTTTTCCTGAAATATGATTCCTTATGAATGTTTAACAAACAGACCTGTGAATGATTTCTCAGAACAAGCACAGAATCAGATCATACTGAAGTAGCAATTAAATATTCAAACTCCCTCTGAGCATTGTTCCTTTTCCATGAGACTTTTCCTTCTTGAAAGAGCATTTTCCCCACACCTCAAAAAGAGTGAGGATGACATTTGTAACCAATTAGTCACAGGTGGCTATTTGCTGGAGTTTCCCCACAGGATGTAATCCAGACTCCATTGACTTATACAAAGCTTTATTGAAATCCATATAAGCATTTGTAGCAAGGCCAGTAATCCATCAGCAATCTCTAGAGGTATTTTGCCCTAAAATTTAAATGTCTCAGCATTCAACTTTCAATAATAATGTTATAGAAAGCTCATATTTTATTGAAAATGCACACGCTTTAACTTAAATTTTTATTTATTTTTGTGTGTATGTGTATGTATGTGTATATGTATGTATGTGTATGTATGTGTGCGTGCGTGTGTGTGTTTGTATGTAGCTGCTTTTCTGTGTGTGTGTGTGTGTGTGTGTGTAGCTGCTTTTCTGTATGTGTACCACCACATTCATGCAGGTCACCAAAAGAGGGTATCATAGGCATCATATTCCCTGGTGCTAAGGTGATTTTTTTCTGTTTAGTGTGGATACTGGAATTTTAAACCATGTACTCTGCAAGATCAATAAGTGCTTTAACCTCTGCCTGATCCCCAACCAAAATGTATACTTTTTGATGATTCTAGATGACCATATTTGGTTTTTCCTCTACATTATGATATGTTAAAAGAAGCTCTTCCAGCTATCATGATGACTCAGTTGGTAAAGATGTTTGACATCAAGGCTCACAGTGAGAGTCTGAAACTCAGAACTCACAATGAAAGGACAGAACACATCTCCATAAAACTGTTCCCTAAATTCCACATGCTTAATGTTGTGCAGGCACATATGCACACAGGCAAAACTAATTAATTTCTAAAACTAAGTTAACAAAAAATTGCAAAAGAGCAGCTCTTCCTGGTAATTTCAAAGAAATAAATTAAGTTCAGTGAAGAGAATTTTCACATACTCATACCAGGTCTCACAATTCGCAGGCCATAAGGTATTTGTCTAGAGATTTCTTTTCCAGAATCTTCTCTGACTATCAGCCAGGCACCCAGTATGAATACAATTGAAGGTTTGTAATGTGGTCTGCTTTGTACATACTTCTCACACATGCTGCTGTTTACATGATTTACTTAGGATTTTAAGATTGTTTTCATACAATCTTCTAAGTAAAATTCAGAGAATTGATTTAGAACTTTAAAAGACATACTTACATTTTCAGAAAAAAAACATAATACCCCTGAGAGTCCTAAGCCTCCTAGGTAAGAGACTATTTTTTCATGCATTAATGCTTCTCTTGCATAGTTTATAATATTCTATGTATTTTCTCCATTATCTTTAAAATACTCAAAATATACCTATAGATAGATTTGTTTGTCTTTTTTATGTTTCTTTATTACTTCATGTTACATTCCCCAGGCACCTCCCTCCACCTCTCCTGGTCTCATCTTCAACCCTCTCTCCCTTCTTCCACCTATTCTACTCCTCTGGTGTGGAGTGTCCCTACATATCAGCCCCCCTCAGTTCAGTAGTCATATGAGGGCTAATAGCTTCCTCTTGCACTGGGGCCTACATGGCAGCTCCACTAGGCAAAGTGTCCCAATAATAGTTATCAAAGTCAACATTCCTGTTCCTTTCAGTCTGTTGGTTGTATGATAGTTATCCTGGACTATAAGGCTAAAATCCAGTTATAAGTGAATAGGTGCCATGTGCATCTTTCTGGGTCTGAGTTAGCTCATTCAGGATGAGCTTTTCTAGTTCCATCCATTTGGCAGAAAATTGCATGATGTCTTTGTTTCTGATAGCTGAGTAGTATTCCATTGTGTAAATGTACCACAGCTTTTTTAAATCCATTCTTTGGTTGAAGGACATCTGGGTTGTTTCCAGTTTCTAGCTATTACAAAGAAAGCTGCAATGAACCTACTTGAGGAGATGTCCTTGTGGTTTGGTTAGGAATCTTTTGGATGTATACCCAGGATTGGTATAGCTGGGTCTTGAGGCAGTTTCCAAGTTTTCTAAGATATCACCAGACTGATTTCCAAAGTGCTTGTACCAGTTAGACCAGCACCATTTGTTGAAGGTCTCATTCCTTTCTCAATCATTAATTGATCTTAATCATAACTTTATTAAACATGTATGTGCTAATCATCTATTTAATAAATGAAAAAATGATATTTCTTTAACCAAGACCTCTACACTTTCTAGCTTTATGGAAATCCTTATCTAAAATTCAATGGATTTAGTTAATCATTTCAGTGACCTTAATAGACTGAAGGGGAAGAAACAGTTACCAGATATGGCTAAATGCCCCTAAGGAACTCCAGAATTGACTTTTCAAAAAAACTAGATTTTACTGAAAGAACTACATGAATAAACATGTGAGATATTTTTATTTTACCAACTCTCAAACAAAAAACATAGTAGGAACAAACTTTTATGGGTAAATTTTTGTGACAACTTTTCTAATCTACGTTAAAATAAAAAGCAAAGTTTTTGATGGAGTTATGTGCTAATATTCATGCTGGCAAGGATGAGAAACAATGGAAACACTCCCCCATTGCTGGTGGGAGTGCAAACTTGTACAAGAAGTTAGGAAATCAAGTTGACTGCTTCTCATAAGATTGGGAATAGTTCTACCTCAAGATCCAGCTATACCTCTCCTGGGTATATACCCAAAGAATATACACAAGCATACTTGCTCAACTATGTTCAAAACAGCTTTGTTTGTAATAGCTGTAAACTGGAAACAAAGTAGATGTCCCTTACCTGATGAATGGATACAGAAGATGGGATACATTTGCACAATGGAATACTACTCAGCTATTAAAAATGAGGACAACATTAAATTTTCAGGCAAATGGATGAAACTAAAAAATATCACCCCGAGTGAGATAACTCTGACCCAGAAAGACACACGGTATATAATCATTTATAAGTGGATATTACCCATATAGTATAAGATAACCATACTATGATCCATAGACACAAAGAAGCTAAGTAACAAGTAGGGCCCAAGGGAGGATGCTTGAATCTCACTCAGACGGGAAATAAAATAGTCATCAGAAGTAAATGGAGGGGAGGAACTGAGTGAGTGAAGGGGTGGGAAGGGGAATAGGGGTGGAGATAAAGTGTGAAGAAGGGAGTGAGGGATGGGAGATAGAACAGAAATCAATAGAGGAGCATCTCAGGGTTGGAGAGGGCTCCAGGATATGGGGGTGACCCTAGCTGAAACTCCTAGCACCAGGGGATATGGATATTGAAATGCCACCTGGGACTTCAGTGGAGGGAGGGGTCACCAACCCACCCACAAAACATTCACCCCAAAACTTGCCCAGCTTACAAGATGTGCAGGGATAAAGATGGAGCAGAAATTGAGGGAATGGCCAACCAAAGATTAGCCCAATATGAGACCCATTCCATGAGAAAGACTCAACCGCCGACACTATTCATGATACTCTGCTCTTCTTGCAGATAGGAGTCTAGCATAATTGTCTTCTGAGAGACTTCATCCAGCAGCTGATGGAAGCAGATGCAGATATCCACAGTCAAATAATTGGAGTTTTGAGAGTCTTGTGGAAGAGTGAGGGGAAGGATTGAGGAAGTCAGAGGAATCAAGGACACCACAAGAAGACCTACAGAGTAAACTAACCCAGATCAATGAAGACTCACAGAGACTGAGCCACCAACCAAAGAACATGCATGTGAACCTAGGCCCCCTACACATATGAAGCAGATGTGCATCTTGTTCTTCATGTGGGCCCCATAGCTAAAGGGGCAGGGGCTGTCTCTGACTTTGACCTTGTTGCCTGACTTTGGATCCATTTCCCATAGCTGGACTGTCTTGTCTGGTCTCAGTGGGAGAGGATGTGCTGAGTACTGTTGTGACTAGACATGCCAGGGTGGGTTGGTACCCATGTGGCAACTTTCTTGAGAAGGGGAGGGTATAATGGGGGTGAAGGTGTGTGAGAGTGGGATTGGCAGGAGGGGGAGTATATGATCAGGATGTAAAGTGAATAAATAAACAAATTAATAAAAAAGAAATCAAATTGAATTTTATTTTCTAAAAAAATATGGGCTCCATCATAACAGATTTGTATATATTTATATATGCTGTTCTTTGCTAATATTTGTCCCTACAAGAACTTCCCCATCCCTTTGCTTCTCTTCTCATTGAACCCCTTTCTTATCCTAAATACTCTCTCTTCTACTTTCATATCACTCACACACACACACACACACACACACACACACACACATACACACACACACCTAAATTACATTGTAAATAACTTAAAGCAAAGCCTATGACAAGAACTTTTGGAGCCACTAAATTGATAGATATACGTAAAACATAATTTCAGGCTGTAAAAAAAAAAATCTACTTTTGCAGTAGTTAACAGCAATTTCTGCTTTGGTAGAGGACTCAGGTTGAGTTCCCGGTAACTACAAGTGAGTTCACAACTGTCTGGAACTCCAACTCCTGATGATCAAACTGCTTTTTCTGTCCACTTAAGGGATGAGGTATGTACATAATAAAGATATGTACATATAATTAAACATTAATGCACAAAAAATTGAAAAGAAGGAAGAAAAGCTATTGACAAATTAAATTTAGTAGAATTTATTTTATACAAGAATACTTCTTCAAATGGAAATTATGAGGTGCAGGAGAACCAATTAAAAAAATAAGAATGCTACAGAAATAGCACTATTTTTCACAGATTTTCAATAGCTTTAAATAGATGTGTCCCAATCATATGGTGTGCTGTGTATCATATGTAATCATATGATGGCTGGATCTGAACTGCCGTTATTTTCTGTCTGTTTCTCTTACTCATGTGTAAGTTAGGCTGAAGATCCCACATAGATTATGATGTGTTACAGTTTTCAGTTAATAGTTTAATCCAAAGAGGTATATTTTTGTCAAATTTAAGTTTAAAAATATCAATATTAATGTAAGTTTCATCAAGTAGCTTACTACGTTACAATCACAAAATAAGAATACAATAACATGAAATGCTTCATAGCAAGATTGGTGTACAATACAACAAAACATTTAAGAACTTAAATATTTACATTCTGGCCATTTAGGATTGTGTGTAAGATCAACTCAGAAAGTGAAAAGTTAAGAGTAATATGAGCTTTGCATGGCTCCTCAAGGAGTGTAGGAGTTAACATCCTGAAGTCATATAAAAAGACCATGTTGACTGGACTGGTAAGATGGCTCAGAGAGCAGGAAGAGTGCCTACAATGGGAGCGTGAGAACCTGTCTTGAATTTTCAACAACCACATAAAGAGCCAAAAACGGGTGTGCATGCCCTTTTACTTATAACCTCAGCACTGTAAAGGGCTTAAACAGGTGAAACAATGGAGCTTATTCAGTGCCAGCGCTTATTTATTTATAAAATAAACAATTTATTTCCATGTTCATACAGAAACCATGTCTCAAGCTAACAAGGTTATGACTTGGATGCCTAACGTTCTGATCTGGCCTATGCATACTGATATGTGTCTATACCAATCACACACACACACACACACACACACACACACACACACACACACACATATGGAGTCAGAGAGCGATAGAGACACAGACAGAGACAGAGAAACAGAGAGAGGACAGATGCTAAAAAGCATTTTGCCTATAGTCTTCTATAAGCAGTAGCTCTGTTAAGATGATCCAGTAAAGGATTAGTTCCATGAACATAATATCTAATCTATATAAATATCACATGTGCACTTAATTATCATTCTTAATAATGCATAGCTCATCTGTGTGTCAGCGGATACATATATGAATGTCAAGCCAATTAATTTAGTTTCTAGTAGATATTCTAGTCATATCAAAGAGTATTAAGATTTGGTTAAGAGCCAGGGAAACAACTTGGTATATGTTTAACAAGTGTGAATTGTGGCCTGGGTTCCTACAGGAAGGAAACAAAGGAAGAAAAATAAGAAAGAAGGAAGAAAAGTAAGGAGGAAGGGGAGGAAAGAGGGAAGGAGGAAGGAAGTAACAAAGGAAGAATGGAAGGATAGAGAGAGGAAGAGGGGCTAAAGAGAGACAAAGAGGAAGCATATGAAGAATTAGGCCATGGAGGGTGGAGAGAAGGAGCAAGAAAGGAAAGAATTTGGTTGAACACATAACTCTCTGCCAGCCCTGCTTAAATTGGTGAGAATAAGAATTTTAATTTTATACTTAAAGCAAAAAGGGAAATTAGAATTTTAGATGCCTTCAGATAGACTATCAGGTGAGAGGTGGGCTTTGATGAACATAATTGAGGAATATTTGAAATACTACTACAGTCTAGACACTAGAATACTTAGCCAAACAAACATCTTTCCAAAACACCCAGTCTCTAGAAATTTGTTATTCCAACATAAATTTTTAAAGCCTTAAACATAATATCAGGCATTGAGATGTGATCTGAGCAAAATAATGGATTATTGTAGATGCTAAGGGGAGAAATGTTTCTGGGAATTCTATCTTAGAAATCATATATGGCAGTACCACAATAGAAAATATGAGATAAGGAAGATGACCTTCAAATGTTTATTAAAGCCATGTGAAAACAGGATATCTGCAAGTAGAATGAATTGCACACAAAACATCCTAATATATATAGGACACATAATCAGGTCATTTTAAAGGACTAAGTTAATTAATATATGAATAGGTATTAATAGCTTATTACAGCTCAGTTAACATATTAATATGTTATAGAAAATAAATATGCATGTTATAGTTATCTGGCTTTGTAGCCAGGAAACGCCTTGTTCATTTTAAAGTCAAAGTCATTGATTTAAAAATCTATAGGCTTATGATTGGACCACATTATGATCATTGTGACTGAGTATTTAAAAACTAAGACTATTTTTTCCTGAAATTTCTTAGGGTAGATTCATATTTTGGGGATAGCTGATTGCCACTAGAGTTGAAGCAATGTTGATACCGTCACGTTCCCTGGAGACAGTGCTCTTAGAACATGGTATGACAGGAGAAAGCTAACTGAAAAGCCTATTACAGACTAAACAGGCCAGCTAAAGAACTATATTCTGTCACAATCTGCATACATCTCCACTATTCGGATGGTTTCCACAGAAATTTTAAAATTAATTCTAATGAAATAGTACTTATATCCGTCCACAATATTCGAAGCAATAACTGTCTACTTCTAAATTGTCAGCTAGTAAAATCCATCTTAGAACTTTTGTGTCTTGGCTCTAGTTTCCTATTAAAGGTTCACATCACCACAGAACCTGCACAGGGCATAGAACTCCTGCCAAAACCTCTCCAGTTTCTCCATAGGGCAGTACCTTGAAATTCAAAACTTGCCTAGTCTTTGGTCTGCAGTAAAACATATTTATTCCTTTTTTCTTAGAACAAATCATCTCCTAGTTGGCAGATAATGAATAGATCGATTAATCCAAGCTAATGTGATAATGGGGACAGCAGGGAGGCCTTTATTATACCAAGGATTGAAAAGTAAGGCCCATTTATTTATTCATTGTAGATTGCATCTCATACTAGACACGTGATAAGGCTTCCTGTGGAATTGCATGAACGACTTCTAATAAAGGGATGTTAGCTGGAAAAAACATCATTTGGACAGGGGATCTTTTTCAATGTCTGTTTGTTCACAGCTTCCATTGTCCATATTATTTATCCACACTTTTTGCTATAGAAAAAAAACACTGATATACATATGCATGCTCACAGGTGCACACACACATACACATAAACATATGCACATGCACAGTCACATGCAAGGCACACATGCACACACACTCTAGATTAATCTAGTTTCTGTCTATTTACTGCTTTTCCCAACTCTATCACCTACTAATTTCTCTTATTCATTAAATTATTTTTCTATTTGTCTGTCTAGATGATTGAAATTTCAAAAATTGTAATAATAGCAAGCAAATGGACAGAGGCTTCCTCTCATCCCTAGGACTTCCTCTTGTTTAAATATTTCCAAATAACTTTACTTGTGAAAACTAAAAAGAGGGCAATTTAGGCAGTTGAGAAGAATACAGTCACGTTTGTGGTTGATAAAAGAAACAGTGCACTTCAGTTTATCTGACAGCCACCTGAAAGAGAGAAGCTATAGATATTATACAGAAAAAATAAAGTACGATTAAAGGCTTTCAAAGTAAAAAGCTGCTGCTCTGTTGCTTGTAATTAGTCTAATGAGATAGATATATAGACTTGGTAAGTTCCTCTCTCATTCCCTAGTTAGTTTTCTCTCTAACTCAGCCTGGACTGCATGTGTGATGAAAAGTGGTTATGAGAATGGACTCAGATTATAGCTTATAAAAGACACCTAGAACTGTTCAACAGAAGGATGTCTGATCACTGTGCATAGAACAGGGGACAAGGAATTCTAAAACAGGGTAATTCAAGTATTCATGGTTCTTAATGAAATGCATATTGTTAAAGTCATGTAGAATAAAACAAACTAAATAAATGGCATTTTAAGTTTTTAATCCCCTAAGCAATTACATGATTACTCTCTGCTCATTAATAGGCAAATTCCCACACAGAACAATGGAACAATCATACAACATTTTATCTCCTATAGTCAACTACTTATCAATTCTTCAAATCATCTTGTGTGTATTCATCAGATGTATATTCATCTGACTTCTCATTTGCTGTTCAAATATCTAAATCATTGTTCTTGATTATTGTAATATACGTTTGCCTCTCAATGGACTCCCCCCATGTATCATCCACAGGGGAAGGCAGAGGAATAGGCGAGTCTGCATCATCAACACAGAAAACTTGTCAATCACTTTATCACTCAAAAAACTCTTCAACTTCTCATTACACTTAAAATGAAATCAAAACATGTGAATGCCATTTCTAACAAGACTTAGATGAATTAGTCTCTACCTTCTTTCTGTCATCTTCTGCTTCTGCAATTGTCTTACATTTATTTCTTCATCCACTAGCTTTTTCTCTCATTGTACATGCATTGGAATATTGTATGCTGATTCATCTTCCAGTAGGTTCATTTTGTTTTCCAAGGGGTCTGATATTTTATGTGAAGCATATTTCATTCAGAAAGTTATATATAACTGACATCAATAAATTAGTCAAATTAAATTCTCTGTGGGCTCATCTATTCTATTATTGATTTACTCTATTTTCATGAACATATTAATTATAACACTTTTAAGTCATTGTTTGATACTTTCAAAATTCAGACTTGTAAAAGATTCACCACATTGCCTTGTTTTCTCTTGATGCTGATGTTTCTCCATCTAAACATGCCTAGAAATTATGTTATTCCTTGGTTTAGTCACTTAACAAGATTAAATTTCTATATTTTTCTTTAAATGAAAAGATTAATATAACTTACAGCTCAGAAATCACTACTTGAAATCCATTCTGACTCCATTCATTTCTATCTCTTTTGTTACTGGGGTGTAAATGTCCATATTCCTTCAGTAGAGACATGATGCATTCATGCAGGTCTATTCTGAAGGGAACAGGCAGACACTTTGAAATGAGTTAAATTTTCACATTTGAAAATAAAGATTGATTACTTACATATATGCATATTTTCTTTTTTAATATTTATTTATTACTTTCATGTATATCTATGCACCATGTATATTGCGAATAGTAATTAGTCTCTACCTTCTCTCTGTCATCTTCTGCTTCTGCAGTTGTCTTACATTTATTTGTAACACTTATATTTATTAGTACTCAACAAACACCTATAAAAATACCTAAATCCTATAACTTAAAACCTATAATTTAAAACCTATAATCTATCTAAGAACATCCTACTGCCCATCTATGAAAACCTAACTAACCCTATTTTAATTTTCTTAAAAGGATGTTAATAGTCTTAGCACAGGTCCATGCAGGATAACTTGATTTTATGGCAGTCCCAGCAGGCAGTCCCTTTTAGAGCTGGGCCTAACTTTGCCAGTTCCTATGGCCATTTTTTGCCAGAGCTAATTTCAACCACTAAATTGTGGACTGGTTTATGAGACCAGTTTATTTTACCCGCCAAATTGATCTTGGCTTTCTCTGTCAGCTAAGACTTGCCTCCACATTCTCCTCAACCTATGTAGTCCTAATGGCCTAAAAGCTTCTCCGAGCAGCCAGCAATTTCCAAACTCTACCTGCTTTGCTGCCGGCCTTAATGGACTGAATTACCCACAGCAATGGCTCTTTCTCAAGCTTACGTGCAGTGAAAAAATTTTATCCCTTGGATTCTGCCTTTCAGTTTATGACCATTGCAGACTAAAGGATTGAGTATGTCACACCTTACTGTGCATTTCTCTAGCATGTCTTTTCAGCTCATGAGGGTAAGATGAAGAGAGTGGCTGCAAGGCGCTCTCTGGTATATATATCACGTTACAATCCTTGGTGGTCTCGAGGTTCCACAAGGTCTCTCAGATGTCCAGCAGTCCTGTTGCTTCTCACAGCAACCAATGTCATTGGAAAGAATTGCAATATTTCTTAGCCATGCCCCTTCAACAGGGCATTTCATATTTTTTTTTTTTTTTT